>PVJC01010948.1:0-42549 GCA_004026665.1 Murina feae | reverse complement strand
TCTATTCACATTATTAGCTATGCCACCATTGCCGTAATTTTTCAACAAAGCTCCATCCATGGTAACTGTTGGTGCCAGGCCTTCCCAGGTGTCAGAGGCCCATCGTCTTCCATTAGATCCACTGAAAGCCCTTCTGCGGCTCCGTCTGCTCTGCCTCCTGTGCAGAGGCCACCACGCAGGAGGCTTCTGAGCCTGCAGGCTTCAGGGGCGCTTTCAGTGTATTCCCGACCATCGGCACAGGCTGGGATGTCAGACGCCCTGTCTTCAAAACTGGACACCCGGATGGCCCTTCCAACTCAGTTGGTGGTAGAAGTTGGGGGAGTGAGACAGGGGGTAGTGAACCTATCCATTCCTGCCCTGAGGATAGACCAATTCATCAAACCAGGCGCACGGGGCGAGGGCGAGGAGGTGGCACCAGCGGCTTGGAAAGAGTAGGGTTTAAAAATGAAAATAGCTGAGCCCTGGCTGCCACACTGCAAACACATCTCTGGATGATTTATTTCCTCTGACAAGGGGCCAGGAGAGGAATTGGGAGTCTTTTTCAGAGGGATCCAGGGCCACTCTGCGGGAGGAAGGGCCTTTGTCCTGAATTTAGGCAGAACCCTTAGCCTGCTGTCATCCGGGTCCCTCTGCATGAAGACAGCATTTCTTCCGATTCATGCACTGCCCATGATGGGCAGGTGTGGGCATCTCCTCCAGCCCCAGGACCCACTCTTCTTCCTGGGGACTCCCTGGCTCCTTCCTTCCTTCCAGGTGGCAGCGGAGGGCCAGCTCACCTTGCCTGCCCTCACCGCCCCTCCCACCCCTCAGCCCCAACTGCAATGTAACCTGCAGGCCACCCAGACCCAGAGTCCCTTCTCCTCCTCTTCCCTCCTGCAGAAAACAAACCCACAAGCCCTTGATTATTTTCTTTTTCTTTTTTTTTTATGCAGAGTAACTTGGGAAATCAATAGGGGTTGAGAAAAATAGCAAATATTACAGGGAAGTTACCAAATTGCAAGATGTCTCTAGAAGGGGCCAGGAGAAACCATTCTAGGTCATCATAACATCGGAAATGAATGAGCTCTGGCTGTCTCTCCTTCTGTCCCCTCCCCCTTTCTCGGAACTGGAGTAGAAGGCGCAGACTCATCCCATTATGCGGAAGACTGAGGTCTCCTTCGTCTGGTGCCCTCACCAGGGCATCTGCATGGAAGGCGGCTCAGGTCTATGGTCCAACAAGGCAGCGATGACGGGCAGGCCCTGTACCCCAGTGGGCGGTTCGGGACCTTCCCACATTCAGTTGGGATGAAACTGCAAGCAGGTGGTGGTGTCCCTGTCTCACTCCCTCCTCTTCCCTCCTCTTTATTGATGGAAAGTAGACAGAGGTCCCCACTAAACCAGAAAGGGAGGACAGCCTCAACTGCCAGAGGTTATTTGGGGCTGCGTTCTTACAAGGGACAATGTGAGTGGTGCATAGCCAGAGCGAGGGTGATGAAGTCAGCCTTCAGGGTTTTAAGAAGATTCCTGCACAAGAGGAGCTCTGTGGTCCCTTCCAGACCTAAAACCTTATCTCCACCTGCTGTTTACCAGCTGTGGAATCAAAGAGAACAAAAAGAAAATGACTGTCCTCGGTAAAACTCAATTAGGTGACAACTGAATCACTGCATCCTGTTTTCTAAGTTGCATAGACCCAGGTTCATTGGAAATAAGTAAATACCCACTCAGATATAGTTTGTGAGTTGGTTGTTGTTTTTTAATGGGAGGGGGGAAAACATTCGAACAGATTAAGAACTCGAAAAGTTAGTTTGTCAAGGAAGGGCTAAATTAACGAAGGGGATCGATCGCTCCTGGTCTCACAGTCAGTGTAGGACAGAGGCAGGCTTTGAAGCTGCTGGCACAGAGCCCCAAACCCGTGCTGGTCCCCCTGTGAGAGTGTTAGGGAAACCAGGACCCTGAGTTTCTGAGGCTCCCACATTAGCATAGCATTGACATTGCAGGGGGGCGGGGGGCATCTCCTGACTCATCCTCAGCTCAGCTGTCTAGGGCTGAGTGGTTTTCAGATCAACTTTCCTTTTCTGGCCTTTAATCCTTGCTCCCAAGCACCTCCCGACCCTCCACAGACAATATTTGAGCAAAAGCTCTGTAGGGAGTACTCTGGTTCCCAAGATTAACAGGAGCCCTCTACAATGTTAGCCTCTGGGGATAATAAAATAGTTCGAGACAACACCGTTTTGAATGTATCTTATTAAAAAGAAATCAACATTAAAAAAAAATAAACCAAGCTCTGATAATAGCAAGATGTTTCATTGATTTTTTCCAAGAATGTGTCTTCCCGTTCTCTTTGGATATGACAAATGCCTTACTCCACAAACGGTGTACCTCTGTGCCATTGCAGTGTGATTTCATCATTGAATCAAATTCACAACGTCCCGGGGTGGGGCTCAGGCCTCAGGCCGTCTGAGAAGTTCCGATGTACGATGCTGCTGTGCAGCCAGGGTCGAAGTGTCGGTTCAGTCCCAATGGCTTGCTCCATGGTTTACCTACCTATTTGGGCCGGAAGTGGCGATCCGAAGTCAGGGGTGAGCAAGCAAAGCCAAGATTTTGTTTATTTTCTTCAGACCAACATTTTGCACCAAAAAAAAAAAAAAAAAATGTTTTTACAGCCAACAAAAATGTGTCAACTATTTGCGTAAGACAAATGTAAGAGATGATCTTTGCAGCAAAAACAAATGCCTTACACATGTCTTCGTTCTAACAAAGAACGTTATTGTGGTTCTGCTGTGTGCTGGTGGAGAGAGATCAGTGGGACACACCCTGCCCCAGAGGACCTGTCAGATACGGGGGGAGGGGGGAAAATGGGGGGGGGGCAGATGGAGTTGTAAATAGATACTTGTGAATAATGAAGGTACAGCTAGGGGCGTGTACAAAGTCCTGACGTGGTTCTTTCCTTGGGCCTTAATCCCTAATGTCCTACCTTCTAGCATATTCTAAATCTTGAGCATCTAAAACGTTTGGTTTTGCTTCTCTATAAATAAAATCCCCTTGGAATACACCCACTTTTTTCTTGCAAATTGTCATTGAGCTGTGCTTTCATGACTTTCCCTCACGTCCCTGTTTCGCAAATGTTTCTCACTGTATGCAACACGGTGGTACTCAAGAGGATGTGAAGTGAGGCATGGGTGTGAATTTGTTATTTTAGAGGTTAGGCATTTATTTTCATGTGTCACAGGAAGATACTGTTTCCACTTACGAGGATGCTATCAAGTTGCCTTCCCAAATAAATTCAAGTTTTAAAAATGTAGAGTGACAAAGGAAATCACAGCCCGGGGATGTGAAGCTCTGGTAAAATCACACAGGCCAGTTGCAGATGACTGCCTAGGGGCGGGAACTCCATCTCCCTGACAGCTTCCCACCCAGCAGGAAGCGATGCTCCCCACGGAGATAAACATCGCCCAGCCTGGCACAGGGGACTTGTTCTGCAAGTCATTTTGCTTTTTTTTTTTTTTAGTTTCCATTTACTCACTTGGAGCCACTGACGTACCTTCTCCAGGCCTCTCGAGCCCCCTCCCCTTGGCTTTCTGATCTCCTGCGATGCCACCCTCAGATCTGGAGGCCGCTGCAAGACGGAAAGCCTCTCCCTTGACTCCCCTACATCTTGGTGGAGTTTGTCTCCTTGGTTTCCGTTTTGTCTTTTTGTGCCATTTTCTCCCTCGATCTGGTCTTGTGTGTGGCTGTGTCTACAAACAACTATGTTTAATAGCTAGCAGCCTTGTTTGGTATTTTCTCCAGAACTTTTCCCACATAGAGGAAGGTAGTGTTCTTCTTAAAGTCACAGTTTTCCAATAGATAGCTGTACACCAGGTGATAAAGCTGGTGAGGAGGGCTAGTGGGGTTCAGCCCGTTGAGGAAGGCCTGTCCTTCACAGCCCTGCTGAGCTGCCGCATCCTCTAGGCGGGCTCTGGGCCATTCACACCCGTCTAATGGTTACCTGCTCCCATGTCTTCTTCCCCTCAGCTGTGAGCACCCAAAGGGCAGTGGCCATATTTTAATTTCTCATTCAGCAAATATTTCCTGGGTGCCTACTATGCATTAGGCACTGTCTGGGCACTGGGAATTTGAAAATGAGCAAAGTTTCTCCTGCATGTGGCTTGTTATCTTTGCATTTCCTAATGTCTAACGTAAGTGTATTAGTTAGCAATTGCTGAATAACAAATTACCCCAAAATCAAGCAGCTTAAAACAACAAAAGTTTATTGTCTCACCCAGTTTTTGAGGAATCCATAGGTGTGCAAGGAAAGTCACGATTGTGTTTATTTTTTCACATCAAAATTTTGCTCAGAAATATATCCTATATAATAAAAGCCTAATATGCTAAGTGTCTGACCTTCATTTGACTGTTAAACTGGTCACTATGATGCACACTGACCACCAGGGCGCAGATGCTCTGACCGGTAGGTTAGCTTGCTGCTGAGGTCCAGCTGATTGGGATTGGGCAAGACCAGCTGGGCACACCCTAGAGCCCTCCCAGGATCCCTCCCTGGCCCCAACTGGCCCCAATCAGGACTGGGCAAGGCTGGCCAGACACACCCATGATCCCTCCCCGGCTGGCCAATCTCCTGCAGTCCCTCCCCAGCCTCTAAAATATTTCTTCTAATTAATTTTCTTTCAATATACATGAATCTGTGCACTGAGCCTCTAGTTTATGTATAATACAATCTGGCAGGAGTCTGGGAGCAGCTTAGGCAGGTAATTCTGGCTCAGCATCTCTCATGAGACTGCTGTCAAGAGCTCAGCCAGGGTGGAGTCGTCCGAAGGCTTGGTTTGGCAGCCGTGTCTGTTTCCAGGCTCACTCACATGGCTGTTGGCTGAAGGCCTCTGTTCCTTATCATGTAGCGTCTCCTCAGGGTGTTCATAACATCGCGGCTGGCTTCCCTCCAAAGAATTGTTCCGAGAAAGAGAAAGAGTAAGCAAAAAGGAAGTTGCTGTGTCTTTCGTCTCACCTCAGAAGTGACACACCATCATTTCTACCATAGTCCATTGGTCACACAAACCAGTCCTGGTGCAGTGCAGAAGGAGATGACACGAGGGGTCATGGACCACCCAGAGCAATAGGTGGTGAGTGTTCAATAAATGCTTGTTAGAGCATTACCCCAAACAAGCCAGAGGTCAAAACCTCCACTCTTTTTAAAAAAAATAGACTTTATTTTTAAAGCAGTTTTAGGTTTACATCAAAATTAGTGCAGGGTTCAGGAAGTTCCCAAATACTCACACCCCCCCAACACACACACACACATAGCCTCCCCCACTATCAGCATCTTTCAACACATTGGATACAATTTATGAACCTGCATTGACACGTTATTATTATCCAAAGTCCACAGTTTATATAAGGACTCACTTGTGGTGTCGCACATTCTGTGGGTTTGGACAATGTATAATGACATGTATGCATTATTAGAGTCTCATACAGAATAGCTTCACTGGACTGGAAGTCCTCTGTGCGCCACCCGTTCATCCTTCCCTGCTCCCAGACCCTGGCAACCACTCTCTTATCACTGTCTCTATAGTTTTGCCTTTTCCAGAATGTCACATAGCTGGATTCAAACACCATCGGGCCTTTTCAGATGACTTCTTTTACTTAGCCATAGGCATTTCAGGCTCCTCGATGTTTTTTCACAGTTTGATGGCTCATTTCTTTTACTTTTTTTTTTTTTAACACGTAAGTGAATATGCTTTTTGCCCTGGTTTTACCCATTGTATCATTACGGAGTGTTTTTAATCTTCCACTCAGCTTAAATAATTTGAGTGGTTTACCAGCTAACATCCTGCCTGCCACGTTAAATTAAAAAGCCGATACATGTGTTTCGGGCGGACTTAGTAACCTGTCTTTCCCATACAGTCATATTCTCTAGCTCCCTTGCCAGAATGTTCTGCTTGTCCAACGACTTGTGGAAAATCTCTATTTGAAACCCTAATTATGTTCTATTTAAAATGGATTTTTGTTTAATGTACAAAGTAACCGAGTCTTGCTAAAAGAACGAGGCGCTCTCAGAGGAAGGTCTAAGTGGCGGGTGTTAGCTGACGACGGGACCTGTCGACGGAGGGTGCTTTCTATTCAATCGAAGCCTCAGGTAGGAGGGAAGGGAAGACCCTGTTTGGATGGGAATGAAATGGAGCCAGGCCATTGCAGTCTGCGCGCTCTTCCAGGGAGCCAGCAACGCGCATGCAGAGGACAAAGGCAAGGTTCAAGGTAGCAGCATGGCCAGCGGCGTGATTTTCCACTTCCTGTTCTGACAAACTTTAAATAAAAGGATGGTGCTCTAATGAGTGGGATTAAAGAAAAAAAAATAGTCCTTGCCCTTGTGACTGGTATGATTACGAAAATGTTTTCACTGCTAGAGGAAAGAAGAGGGCCTTACTTTCTGGTGAAAAATTTCAAGCTAAATGACAATTAGCACTAATCTGGCACTTTATACATTGAGATGTAGTCAAGCTGTGAATGCATATTGTTTGCACTTAACCCTTAACTGTATTAACATCCAGGGTATTAGACTGACTGTCTCAAGTTCAGGCAAATTAGAGTGCCTTGTGCCTCAATCAAAATATTGCATGTAAAAAACTATATCATTTTTTTTTTAGAGAGAGAGAGAATAACTTCTTATTATAATGAACCAGAAAAACAAGATTCTACTGCAACTGAAACAGTTAACAGAATATAGTTTAACTTAATTAAACCTCCAAAGGAGATAAGAAGAGGTTAAAGAAAGCAGATGAGTGGAGAAGCCCACAGTGGTTGGGATAAGTATATGAGTAATACATTTCAGCGTTGGTGTCTTCTGACCCATCCCAGCAGTTCTCTGCCATCATTCTCACCACCATCTAAAGAGGAAGCTGGGCGTAGAGTAGGAGAGCTGGACCAGCCGCCATGATAACTCGTCTTATATAATAAAACCTAATATGCTAAGTTGTTATGATGTGCACTGACCACCAGGGGGTACACGCTCCAACCAGTAGGTTAGCTTGCTGCTGGGGTCTGGCCGATTAGGACTGGGCGAATGGTCTGGACACACCCTGGAGCCCTCTCTCACTCCCTCCCCAGCCCTGTGTGCCAGTGGGGTCCCTTGGCCTGGCCTTCACCCTCTCACAATCTGGCACCCTTCAGGGGATGTTGGAGAGCTGGTTGCAGCCCCATCCCCACAGGCCAGGCTGAGGGATCCCACTGGTGCATAAATCCGTGCACTGGGCCTCTAGTATTTGTATAATATTCAATGCTATGCCCAACATTCTGACTCTCAAAGGAAACAGACTGTAATATGTTGCAACCAGACAGCCAGCAACTCTCAGTCAACAAACAAACAAACAAAAAGAAAGGGAATGAAATGATACTAGAAGCCTACATATTCAGGAGTAAAATAGGTTATAGATCCTAGTGCATGAAAAGGGATGAAGAATTCTGGAAAAGAAGATTTAGGGCGAGTTAGAAAGCTCTATGTACTCTGCGAGTCTTAGTGGAAAATCAGGTTAACTTTTCAAAACTGCCAATATTTAAGGGTTGAGGAGAACTTGTATTGCTTGACAACTGGCTCCCAGTTGTACCCAATGTTTTATGGAAACACTATGTGATCATTTTCTACTTAGCTGTTTCAACAGCAGTGTTTTCAATAAAATGGGTTAAATGGATGAGAAAAACGTTATTCACCTAACAATACCTCTGGGGAGACAGGCCCCCAAATTAGTCATCACCCTTTCCCCTCATGGTCACCAAACCTCCTGAAGGTCACAGAGGTGCTAAGGGGTAATAAGTAGTCCCCACATAGCACCTTTGCAAACCCAGAGTTACCAAGGAATCCTAAACATCACACCACCTTTTAAAACATCTTTTGAATATCAATTATTTCAACATCTGGTTGTCGACCTTCCTCTGCTCCACACCGTCCTCCAGATACCACGCACTCCAGGCGCTAACTTTGAGAATAAGCATAATAGGGTGGGCATATTTTGAAAAATGCCCTCCACTGCTTCTTACCTGCCCTGCTGGGCATCGAGGTGGGTGAGCATCCCTTCCTTTCCACGGTCAGTTGAAGGTCAGCGGGAGAAGGTCCCTGAGCGTCCTGGCCTCTGTGTGGCCATCAGAGAAATGACTCAAAGGAGACGTCCAGCTAGAACATGGCCGGAAGTCAGAACACCTGGGTCTCTGTCACTGCTACCATTTGACAGCCTGTATTTATATGACTTAAGGGGTTGGGCTAAATTTGTAAGATCCAGCAGAGCGCTGATACGTTGCTGTTTACGATTTCCTGTAAATCTAAACTTAAGGTTGCAAACCGGTGGACAGATCCAGCATGTTAATGTGTTTGGCTTATACTCCCTAGTGTTTTTACACTTTTTGTCTTATTTGTTGTCCTTTTAAATGAGCTGTTCACACTTAAAAACAGGGCGATTTCTCTAAATTGCTTCTGGCTTGTCTTGAAAATCTGGCAACAGCCAGCCTTCATTCTTACACCGAAACCTCTTCCAGACCAGGCATGCGCCGTCGGATTCCCCAGGCCCACCTGGCCTAGGTGGCTCATTTCCATCCCTTCCCAGCCACTGTGGAAGGTGACGTTTGCAACCCCCGTTTTAAATTCTCTCCATAGCCTCCCGATCACGTGGGGCGATGATGTCACGTGAAGGACCGGTGTTCCAGCCTGGTGGAGCTTTCCCGGCTGCTTGGTGTGGCTCTAGGAGGTGGGATTGTGTGGGCATGTGAGCAGGGGACATGCTGCTCTGGCTTGTTCTAGAGCTCAGGGCCTGGCCCTGTGATTTCACTTACACGTGGCATCTCAAGGACACAATAAGGGAACGAACCAAACTGAAACAGGCTCACAGATACAGAGGATTGACCGATGGTCGCCAGAGAGGAGGGGCACTGAAGGACTGGGTGAAACGGCGAAGGGGTTAAGAAATACAACTTGGTAGTTATAAAAGAGGCACGAGGACATGAAGTACAGCCTGGGAAATGTAGTCAGTAATATCGTCATAACTATATACGGTGCCAAGTGGGGAATATGAGGGGAGCACGATGTGTAGGGCATGATTGACCACTATGATGCACACCTGCAACTCATACAAAATAATATGGAAGGTCGGCTGTAATAAAAAAAATCCATTTTCTAAGAGCACAGGGGGTGGGAGGAGAGCTGGAAGCGGAAAGCTTGTCATGGTTCCGCAAAGCTCCTCGTGGTTACAGCTGCATTGCAGATGTGTGAGGCTTCTCCCCGTCAACATCTGCGCGCACCACGGAGAGATGAGACCAAGGAGAGAAAAAGCTTACGAGGTTTTCAAGTGTCTTTTTCCTTTTCCTCCCCTCCTTACCCTTATCGTTTAGGCCCATGCCACAGGCGACGGACAGGTGGCTGCTGCACTCAGCTGGGCTCCCTGTCAGCCCTGAAGCATGCGGTCCTCGGGCTCTACCTGCTGGTCTTCCTGATTCTCGTGGGCATCTTCATCTTAGCCGGTAAGAGCACCCCTTTCTGTCCTGGCCTTTAAGGATGTGGGAGGAGCGATGGAGGAAGTGAGAGAGATAGGAACTGCAGAGCCGGAGCCTCCGCTCTCTGTTCCCACAGTCGTGAGCCTACACCTTGCCCTTCTCACCATGGCAACCGTGAAGGAGGAAGCGGGCACCACTGTTAGAGCATTGCCTGCTTCATTTGGGATGAGTTGTTGGCAGGGGCTGTGTGAGCTTGGGAAAGCTTTGAGCCCAGGAACAGAGACCTGGTTCCTCCGAGAGCCTCCTGCCTTTCCCCGGATCGTCGTGTGACGTTGTGCATTACACCGGGCCTCTCTGGACTCTGGACTGTGGTTCGCACAGAACAGGCTGGGCCCCTCGTCCTGGGGTGTGATGAAAACAGTCATGAGAGACTCTGCTGCGGAGCCTAATCAGGGTCACGGTCAGCCTGCTGCCCTTTTGCTATTCATGGGGGCGGGATGGGTTTCCCCCATTCAGTTGGGCTCTTCTCCCAGTTCCTGTCTGCAGGACGGGTTGGTGGTGATGGGCTGAACTTTGGAGCACACTCTCTAGTCAGGAAGGAGCAGAGCATGGATGTAGGAAGGGATCGGATGGAGGACGCCATGCTTTGAGCAGCCCAGTTCACCACCCATTGTCATTCTATCATGATGGAGACAGTGGAGGAATGCAGGCTGACTCGCACCCACAGGGAAGGATGCTCAGTGCCCACCTTTCTCCATGGAGACAGATCAGGCTTGACAAAGTAAGCCAAGGGATTGGTTTATTTCGCTCTCTCTCGTCCTACGTGAGTGCCTACTTGGTGCCAGGTTCCATGCAGACATAGCTAAATAAGACCCAGGGCTTCCTCTAAGAACTCCCAGACCAAGGGATGAAGCAGGGACACACAGAGCCCTGCCATAGGGACTATGATGGGGACTCTATGTTGACACAAGTGCTGTGGTAATCCAGAGAAGGCACACACAATGCAAGTGTGGGTGTGGCAGGTGGGGGGTTGGCCAGAGCAAGGCTGCTGGCAGGCAGAGCTGGCTTGAAGTGCTGAGGGTGGGGCCCTCGGGTTAACTCTAGTGAAGGAATCTGGAGGTTAAGCCCTCGCCGACGACCCTTTGCTGGCAATCCTGAGGCAGATGCTTAGGACCTCCCTGGTCTGGTCTCACTTTGTGTCAAAGGAAAGTAGTCACCTGGGCCCTGGGATGGGATGGTCCAGGCTGCCTTCACCCTCAGGTTTCCACACTCGGGGCAAAGGGCTTCCTTAGGGGTGGTGTCTGTCCCATCAAACATTGGCCTGGAGGGCAGCCAACAGCAACAACGAGGGAAACTGGTGATTCATCTCAGGGATGATGTCCAGTCAGCAGATGATTTGAACATGTTCTTGGGCTGTTCCAGTGAGAGATTGGGATCTGGGTTTTGTGGGCTTAGCAGCCACAGCCATAACAAATTTCCAGAATTTTTGGAAAGTGTTTCAGCCCAGCAGGAAATCTAGGCTACGGTATGACAACGTATCTGGGGAATGGGAACTTTTAGGTGACAGAAGAGGGTCTGAAGGAGTCAGACTGGTGGGAAGCCCGGGGGCAGGTCTCTGGATGCCCGGAAGCCCAACATCTCTTGGCAAGACAAGACTAGCAGGGGGATGAAATTCTCTTCTGGTGTCTAAAGAGCTGCCATGTTGAAAAGAAAAGATTTATTCTATGTGGCCTCCAAGGATAGAAGAGACAAACGGGTGAGCTTCATAAGGAGACAGATTTCCATTCAAAATAGAGGAGCGTTTCAAACACGTGTGCTGTCCATGATGCAGGAAGACGTTTCTCCTGGTGTTTCTCCTGGCTCGGCGTTTGAATGAGGTTTATGATGACATCCTGGACGCTTCAGAAAGGAGGGTGGAACATGGTTTCTCAGTCTAATGAAAACATTGCCACGCTTCCTTGGTTGTTCCATGCGGAAGGCAAGGGAGGATTTTGATCTTTATCACCTTTGAACCTAAGGTTTCTGGGTACCAAATTGCCTGTGCGGCATAAAAATTTTGGTTGGATTGGAACTGATCTGATGAAACAAAGCATCACACTTTATCTCTTGGCTCCATGGCATAGCCACTGTCACCTGCCCAGGTTCTTGTCTGGAAAATCATGTTGGCCTCTGGGAAAGATTTGGTGAGAAAAGCCAATGAAAGAAATAGTCGCCCGCTGTCTCCTCCCTAAGGAGAGGACTTAGGCATGCAGTAGGAAAGTGGGAGTTTTCAAGGAAGCCCTGCCTGACCTTAGTCTTTTCAGATTACCTTAACTGAAGGCCTCCAGGGATGCTTCCTTTCAGAAAATATCAAGATGATGGAGGGACACACGGTTCAGAGTAAGCCAGAGCCTACCTGGCCTTCTGCAGGTGCCCTGCTGTGGCTGTTTCCCCACCTTGGGCCGTGAATAGGATGTACTATGCACTGAATTGTGTTGCCCTCCCCCACCACTCCAATTTATATATTGAAACCCCAACCTCACGTGTGATAGTATTTGGAGGTGAGACCTTTGAGAGAAAGATCATGTGAGGAGACAGCGAGAAGGGGCCATCTTTAGGCCAGGAAGAGTGCCCTCAACAATAAATAAACCACACACTGGATCTTAGACTCCCCAGCCTCCACTGTGACAAATAAATGTCTGTTGTTTAAGCCACCTGGTCTGTGATATTTTGTTTTAGCAGCCCTAGCTGACTAAGACAGGAGGAGTTCTGTTTGAACCACTCTTAGACTTCAAAACCTTCTCATCAATAAAAAGCTCATACATCTTACAACTGGATGACAAGATTATTCCAAGCAACCCAGGGCCGTGACTGACTATCTGATCAGTAATATCGGATTGCAGTACAAATGCTTGCTCTTACTGTTTTCCAATATTATGAAATTATCATCTAATTACACAAAAATATTACTCTATAAAACCTTACATGGGACTTTTCTTAATTCACCTCTTTATCCAAGCATTCAAAATAAAAGGCAAATACTGTACCTTGTGTTTAAAGCATCATCCTAGCTTCCCCTGTCAGAAGGTTAATCCAGCCATTGCATAAATTATTTCAACAATTGGGATTTCTACCCACCATCTAACTATTCATTCCTGACTATCATCCTCCTGGGATCTTTTCTCTGATACTAGAGGCCCGGTGCACAAAAATTTGTGCACTTCGGGGGGGAGGGTCCCTCAGCCCAGCCTATGCCCTCTCACAGTCTGGGACTCCTCGGGAGAAGTTCACCTGCTGGCTTAGGCCCGCTCCCTGGGCAATCAGGCCTAAGATGGCAGTCAGACATCCCTCTGGCAGCCTGGAAGCTCTCAAGGGATGTCCACTTGCCAGCGGGAAGCAGGCTTAACCTACAGTCAGACATCCTTAGCACTGCTGAGGAGGCAGGAGAGGCTCCTGCTACCACCGCTGTAGACTGGCAGCCATCAGCCTGGCTTGTGGCTGAGCAGAGCTCCCCTGTGGGAGTGCACTGACCACTAGGGGCAGCTCCTGCATTGAGCATCTGCCCCCTGGTTGTTAGTGTGTGTCATAGTGACCAGTCATTCCCAGTGGTTCTGCTGTTAGGGTTAATTTGCATATTACCCATTTATTATATAGGATTTCCACACCATCACTGGGTTTTATGACCACAGCTATCCATCATCTCCCAAGGAGGTTATACCATTCTATCCTTCCTATCTCTTCAACCCATTTTATTTATTACCTGGACTGATGTTCTTGATCTGTTACAGATTCATCTTTGAACAGTACAGAAAAGGAGACAAGAGAATTGAGATTCAGTGATCATGTGGTTAGGAGGTGCTCAGTCCAGGATTTTAGGGAAGATGTTCTCTGATGGAGTTCAAGGGTTAGAGGAGGTTCAATCTTACCCAGGACTATTCTGGGACTTTGTTGTGGTGACAAAGGATGGTCATCAGGAACCACCTCTTCCTCCCATTTCTTGTCATTGAGGAACTTGAATTCCCATGAGTGAAAATGAAGCAGCAGAAAGGGGAAATGCAAACACCTGGGGGTCTAATTTGGTGAGAAGCTGAAGTATCACAGCCATGTCACCTACAGACCTGGGCCTGGGAGAGTTCCTTGGAGAGAAACAGGCTCCCTCACATCTTCATTCAGTTCTTTCATAACAGCAGCAGTTAGACGTCACCATCGACGTCCTTAGAATGTGCTTCACTTGTGCACGAGGACTTAGGGGGGCAACAAGCCCGGCGTTTCGGTCCATCTGGGCTGCTGTAGCAAATTGCCAGAGATTGGGGGCTTAAACAGCAAACACTTATTTCTCACAGTTCTGGAGACTGAGGCATCTGAGGTCAAGGTGCTGGCAGGTTTGGTGAGCAGTGAGGGTCCCTTTCCTGGTTCATAAACAGCCACCTTCTCGATGTGCCATTGCGTGGTAGAAGGGGCAAGGGGTCTCTCGGGGTCTCTTTTATAAGGGCAGTAATCCCATAATGAAGGCTCCACCCTCATGACCTAATCATTTCCCAACCCCCTCCCCCCCACCTTTTAATTCCATCACCTTGTGGGTTAAGATTTCAACAGATGAAGTTGGGTGGGGTGTGCACATTCAGTCTATAGCAGGGGAATAAAGAGAATCATGAGATAGTTGTGGTTCCTGTTCTGGGAGTGTTTAAATTTATAAGCACACATACACATTAGGACCGTATGACATCGCCAATGCTGCGGGCCAAATTATGCAAAGGAGAGCCTGCTTCCTGAGGGCTGGAGTGCGTGGGGTGGGCTCAGCCTGGGGGGAGCTGAACACCAAGTGATGCACATGCCGTTTGAACCGAGCACCCTGCTCTGGATCACCTTGTTTCAGGCAGGTGTGTCCCTGATGCCACAACCAGAGAACAGCGTGCTCAGAGCCCATGGCCACTTGTACTCAGTGCGCTGATCTCATGGTGCATCTTGGAATTGCCATCACAATGCCCTTGGCCTCTGTGGGGACATTGTCTGAAGCAGGTTGTGAAATTCCACCCTGGGCTGTCCTAAGGGTGCTGGTGAGGACACTGTGCATTCCATCACACATGTCGACTAAGAGAACCTGGGGAGAAGTTACTTTCTGTCTTAGAGGGTGTGCTTTCCTTGAGGAATTAGTCTGTTTGTACCTTAAGGAGACTGTGAATCAGAGAGTAATTAAAATTTGCGTTCAAGGAGGTCATTAATGCAAACTAGTAGTTCGTTGTGATCCCATTGTAAGATGTGTGACTTGGAAGGAAATGAACATGAAAACCTGGAGACAGATCTGTGGCCCACCCATAGCAACTTATAGACTTTATGGAAACATGTTTCTGTTTGTCTCATCCCTACCTCCTTTAGATGACCTCACTTGCTCTCCCGTTATCTCATTCTCATCTATTGTTATTTAGTGTATTTTATGTCTCCTTTAAAAACTGCCTTAATTCTCTTTGTGACAAAAAAGGGTGTTCTGCACAGTTTTGTCATTTAAAAAAATTCTGCCTGCTGTATCTTATTCTGTAAGTGTGTGCTATTTAGATGAATGGGTAAGTGAATGAAAGAGACAAGGAACCTTGGAGGGGGTCTTATTGGTGGGAAAAAGACGATTATTTCAATTTTAGCCAAGTTTCTAAATATAGATAAGTATAGAATCTCCACTCAAGGGCATGTGCTAGTAGATGTGTAATTAATCACATGTTAATTAGTTATATAAATACACACATCATATAGATTGTATTGGCATTATAGCACTTAGAAAGAATATTAGGACAGACGTGACCATGTATTACCTTACACTGCTAACGCCATGGACTGTCCAGTCAGCCTGCCTGGGTTCAAATTCCACCCTGCCCTCTGTTGCCAGCTGTGTGATGTTGGCCAAATTATTTGACCTTTCTGAACCCAAGTTCCCTCTTTTGAAAATGGAGGAAATAAGTATGCCTGCCTCATCGGGCTGTTTTCACAGTCAGCACGATAAAAATAGCAGCCATTATTATTGTTGTTCTTATAGTATTAGTACTACCACCACTATTAGTATTATTACTCGTTTTCTCTTGGCTTTCTTTGCAGTCAATTAAGCTTGATGATGTGAACTGAGAGTTAGAAAAACTTGGGTTTAGTCCCAGCTCATCTATTAACATTCCGTAATCTTGGGGGAAATCACTTTGCTGTCTGAACACTCACTTGTAAAATGACCAGGTTGGCCTGTGTTTCTCAAACTTTTTGATCATGACCTAAATTAAGAAATATATTTTACATCGCAATTAGCTTACCCTTAGACACAAGAAAAAGTCTTAAACATGTGATGCGTGCTGATGACTTTATTCTATTCTATTCATTTTTTAAAAATGGTCACAATCCATACATTTATTTCATGATTCATGAATGGGATACAAGCCATAGTCTGAAAAACAATGGAGTAATGATAGTCCTATTATTCTATGTGTCTTTACATTCTAAGTGAATAGCTATATTATCTTTAGGATATAGGTTTGGAAGGTAGACTTTTGGATTCAAATCTGGACTGTGCCACTGAATGGTTCCGTAATCTTGGGGCAAAGTATTTAGCCTTTCAAATTCTCAGGTTCCTCTTCTATCAAATGGGATCCTAAAGGTACCTACCCCATAGGGCTGTTGTGAGGATTAAATGAATTAATACATGGAAACTCTTAGTGCCTGGCACATAAAAGTAATCAATATTAGATGCTATTATCATCATAGCTGGAATAATCAAAGGGATTTTGCACTCAGAAGAGCAAAGGATTAGAAACTCGTTTAATCGGTGCTCCTCGTGGCTCTGCTTACAAACAGGGAGTAATTGGCGTGTCCTGTGTGGTGGGAGAGTATGTTCCCACAGCCCACACATTTTTATAAACACAGGGGAAGCCTAGAGACCTTGTCTGAGGGACTCTGCACTTGCTGTGACAGTGCAGGCCCAGTTAAGAAACAGGTCTCCAAACCAGGTCTAATGAGCCACTGTTGAAGGAACTGGTGCTTGCAACCCACTGAAGAGCGTGTTGCCAGCACTGTGGCTCCTCAGGGGAGAGAAGGAGTGAGCGAGCTGGCTCTGTGGTGCCGGTCCCACGCATGACACTCAGGAGCTTAGCCTTGGAAGGGGCCTCAGAGGATGCTCTGTACAACCTCCCTCCGAGGGAAAGAACCTCCCTCCCGCTCTCCCAGACGGACGAGGTGTTGTGCTCCTATTGGAGAACAGCTGCAAATGACAGACTTCGGCCTAATCTTCCTTAACTATCTCGTATACAAGGTTTCTAGGTCCTCTTGCAGGAACCGCTCATAATAAGGCTTTCTCCTCGTTCTCATGCTCTTCAGTGAGTTGCAAACACCAGTTCCTTCAACAGTGGCTCATTAGCCCTGGTTTGGAGACCTCCGTGTGTGCATGCCCCTATCTGCACACTCGCTACATTATATTGAAGTTATCAGTGTATGTGCTTATCTCTTTCTAGTCCCAAAGAAAGCTCTTTCGTGAGAAGGCACTGTGTCTTGTTACCTGTGTGCTCCCAGTGCCTAGCATAATGCCCTGCACATAGTAGGTGCTCAGCTAATGTTTGACCTACACTGAACACCTCAACATAATGGCCACCCCCCATCCTTATCCAACAAGCTCCAGGTTTGAGCGATCAGTGGAAGGAAACACAGTAAAGCCAGTGTGGTCCGGCCAGGGCAGGGTGTGCTGGGCTGGGGCCAACTGTGATCTCGTCTCCCACGTATGCTGATGTAACCTAAATTTGCATGAGCCTTTCTGATGGTAACCCATAGCAATACATGCGACCACATCCAACGGATAGAACATTGTGCAGTCATTTAATAATCGTGTCCGCTCTCCACCCCACCCAAGCACCAGGTCTCTCAAAGGAAACGCTGTCCAGTGAGAGCTCCTTCGTCCTATGTCGGTGCAATTGGCTTTTGTTGGTGTTGTTGTTGCTTGAACTTCAATGTGGCTCTTGTTAATCATCTTCGTTACATGTCATCACTCTGGTTTCCGCCAAGTATTGCAGCCTGTTGGATCAGCTTCCATCTGGGTTTGGACATCTGTCACTTAGCTTTTTCTTTCAGCCTTGTGTCAACATGTCTGAACATGTCTGAGCCAGTCTTCCAACCCATGCAGCCACGTGTACAGCTCCCAGGAGGGCGTGACCAAGGGGACGGATTCCAGCAGGATGGAGCTGCGATTGGTCTTAATTATTGTAACAATTTGAATGAAGACCGAGAGAGCATATCGGCAAGTTTGCAGGTGATCTTCCCTCCCCTCCCCCTTCCTATTTTTCTCATCTGAGGGGTGGTTTGGAGGCATCCATCAAAGTCAGAGAGAGATAAGATGTCTCAGCCCAGGGACACACTTTACTGACCCGGGAGGTGACATGGGGCCACCGTAAAGGCCCTCCACCAGCGTTCTTCCTTAAACTTTGACCTCGCTCACCTGAGAAACCACCTTTCCCTCTGCTTCCCACCTGGGCTGGTGGACCTTTCTGAGCTGTCAGAGCTTTCCTAGCAGAAGGTGACCCAGTCCCACCTTAGCTCCAGGGGAGTGGGAGGAAAATGGAAGAAGGGAATTTTGACACCTTGACTTCTACACGAAAGATTCCATTGCCCAGGATGAGGGACATTTCATATCTCTCTGACTTTGACGGATGCCTCCAACCACCCCTCAGATAAGAAAAACGGGCAGGGGGGTGGGAGGGAAAGTCACCTGCAAACTTGCCAATACGCTCTCTCTCGGTCTTCATTCAAATTGTTACAATAATTAAGACAGGGCAGAGGACCAATCTCAGCTACACCCTGCTAGAATCCTTCCTCTAGAGTCTAGACAAAGGGCCAAATCTGGCCACTGTGTGTTTCTGTCAATAAAGCTTTATTGGCCCACAGTCATGCTCATTCATTTATGTGTTGCCTATGCCGGCTTCTGTGCTGCAGTGGCAACGCTGAGTAGTTATAAGAGACACCATATAATCTGCAGAGTTTAACATGGTTAACAGAGCTTCACATACTCCCTGGCTCTTTACAGAAAAAGCCTGTCAAACCCCTCCCCTCCAGTAGGCTTATATTGACCATTAATTAGTCCTTTATCTTTGACCTCTGGCCTGTGCTTCATAGTTTTAATTAATTTCATATACATTATGTCATTCTCTTAACAATCAAAAGAATCAGAACAGAGTTTACAGCATAGGGATGAGGAGACAGGCTCAGAGAAGCTGCCAGTGCTGGGCATGGCCCCACGGCTGGGACTTCCCCTCCCCCAGACTCCTGCTGGAAACAGTAACTGTCGCCCTCCTGGCAAGGTGAACGGGCACTGTCAGACTGCCAGGGTCCAAATCTTGGCTTGGCCACTTACTGCAAACTGTGGGTGAGTTATTCAAGCTGCCTACCCGAGCCTCGATGCCCTTGTCTATAAAGCACAAGTGGTGGCACTCCCCACTTCGAAGCACTGTGGTAAGCATTAAATTGAATCATCCATGTAAACTGTCTACAATATTCCTGGCAAACAGCTAAGTAACAACAGTGTTTGTTAGGTGACTATCATCGACTATAACATCCACCGACCGTACCATAACCCAGCCCTCACTTAGCCATGCTGTATAGGAAATAAGACAGACTTGTCAACTGCTTCCATTTCTACCCCAGGAGTCAGGGTTGGAGGAAACTTCAGAGGCAGTGTGAACGCAGCACCCAGATCTTGCTAAGAAAAGGAGCTTTCTTATTTAAGAAAAGAAAGAAGGAAAGAAAGAAAGAAGGAAAGAAAGAAAGAAGGAAGGAAGGAAGGAAGGAAGGAAGGAAGGAAGGAAGGAAGGAAGGAAGGAAGGAAGGAGAAAGGAAGGAAGGAAAGAGAAAGGAAGGAAGGAAAGAGAAAAGAAGGAAGGAAAGAGAAAGAAAGAAAGAAAGAAAGAAAGAAAGAAAGAAAGAAAGAAAGAAAGAAAGAAAGAAAGAAAGAAGAGAAAGAAGAAAGAAAAAAAAAGAAAGAAAGAAAGGAATGGGTTAGTCTCCTTTTTTCTTCTGCATCTTGCATCTTCCTCTTTATGGCTCAGCCTTTGTACCTTCCAAGCCTATCTTTCCTCTGCTCCCTGGTCCTGTCTTCTGCTGCGCATGCCAGAGCTGTCAAGTAGATTTTGTCACTGACTGTGGTTTTGAATTTGGACGGGACTGAAGCTGAGAAACTAATAAGCTCTTGCTCTCCACCCATTGGGAAAGAAGTTATAAACTCTCGGAATTTTTGCAGCCATCCTGCAGGCATCATGCCTGGTCTGCCCCCACCCAAGGGCCTGGCGCTGTGTTATACACAGCAAGAGAGGAAGAGGACTAAAGAAAGGCCCCGGCCATAAAGACTGCACCAGCTAGAGAGAAGATGTGCAAAAAATAAATTACAAAGCGCAGTGCAGAGAAAAGAACAGACATTTTGAGACCAAGCAAACCTGAGTTCAAAACATCAGCTTGATCATTTACAAGCTGCGACCTGGGAAAATTATTTAAGCCTCATTTAAAAACAAGCATTAAAATGAGGATAATAATGATCACTTATTAGTACTGAATAACTCAATGAGATAACACAGAAAGTGCCTTGCAACAATGCCTGTCTTATAGCAGGGACTCAATAAATGTTTCTCTGTAAATCTCAGACTGTAGACACTACATTCTGAGAAGTTCCGATGTAATTTAGTGAAGCAATTTATTGGTCTTCTTTGCTTCCTTGCCCCCACCTGCTTCACCTCTAAATCTATGAGTGACTAAGAGTTCAGTCCTTGGTCTTCTTCTCTTTTTTAACTGATTCTGTTCCTGGTGACCTTCATCAAATTCCATCACATTCCACCTCTGACTTTTGCCCTGGATTCCAGATTAATACGTTCAACTACCTCCTTGTGTCATCCCTACTTGGTCATTTCATAAGCATCTCAGAATCAACATGTGAACAGAACTCTTGATTTTTCCTCTCCCAATTTTCTCCATTCCTATACGTGACACCACAATCTACCCAGTTGTATTAACCAAAAACCAAGGAATCCTCCTAGACTTATCTCACCTTCCTCCCATGTTCACTTCATCAGCAAACTGTAAGAGGCTCCATCATCTGTCACCTGGACCCCTCCAATTGCCCCTATGTAGGGTTGTCACACTTAGCTAATAAAAAAAACAGGATGCCCTGATCAAGTTGAATTTCACATAAACGATGAATAGTTTTCCAGGAGAAGCATGTCTCACATATGTGATGGGAGGGTCTGGGAGGAAGGAAGACAAGGCCAAGAAAATCTTACATGACTAGTCAGTCTTGACTTGGTGGTTGTGAGCAGTTCCACTACTGTGGCCTCCAGGCAGATGGTCTTATGAGGATAATGTCCTCAGAGATGGAAAACCCAAATATTCTGGGCTCCAGTGGCCCTTTCAGCTGGCAGCCCAGTGTGGCCTGATGGCTTTTGTCTTCCCTGTGCTCCTTTGTGAGAGCCCCACATTCCCTGAGGTCCTTTATGGGGCAACCTGAGGGACGCAGGGATTGGGACAGGGGACCAGGGCTGGGCACTTCCTGTATTCCCACCTCACCCTGCTGTGTGGGCCCAGGCTCTGCTCCAGCTCAGGAGACATGTGTGGCCTCTCCCAAAGGCTTCTTTCTGAAGAGAGCATCGATGTGAGCTCAGTGTTGTCTAGTGGGGCTGCTGGAGCCAGCACCCCTTGTCCCTGGTTGCGGAGATCCTATCTCTATCAAGGGTCCTTGGGGCCCCCTCCCCCACTTAGCACCTGCATGGACATGGGGGAGGCCGTGAAGGTGTCCCAAAGTGCCTTGCTGGAGGCAACGGTGCCAGTTCCCAGGGTGGGAAACGGGTTCACAGAGCCCTGGCCGAGCTGACTCCCTGTGGGAGGATTTCCTTCTGCGCAGCGCTGCTTCTCCTTCTTGCTGCAGTTAACAAGAGTGGGATCTGGCCAGTTGTCCTCTGTGAGATATATTATCTGCCAGGGTTTTGGAAAAACTGCATCTTCCCGGGGAGGAGTTGAGGGAAGGAGTCTCCTACCCACGAACACTTGTCCCCTGACATTAATTAGCAGTGGCCACCGAGCAAGAACAAACAAGCAGATTGCCTGGAGGAAGTCCGGGTCCTTTCAGCATCAATAAAAGCCCTTTAGACCCTTGAGCTCAAAAACCCTACTCCACTGCTCTCAGGGAAGAAAGGCAGGCATGTGTACAAAACACAACATTTTTCACCGTCACTCGAAACTGGGAAAATCATCCATGTCAAACCTTAGGGGGTTGTTTAGCCAAATGATGGCAAATCAACACAAAGGAATATTACACAGCCTTTCCAAGTGATAACTGTGGAGCAGCGTGGGGAGATGTTTAAGAAACAATGTTAAGGGAAGAAAGTCGGCCCCGTTGCATGTGTGCAGCCCGAGGGCAATTATGCAAGCAGATATACAGGCAAAGGGAGGGAGCGGGGACGGGAACTTGGAGAAAGGAAAACAACTGTGGTCAATTTCCTCTAATGTCCTTGGTGTTTTAATAAAACCGCCCTTTTAAAGAGCCTCGGGAATCCTTCTGTAATCCTGAGAACACATCCCCCATGCGACTGCCCTAGAGCCACCAGCACCCTCCCAGGGGAGCAAGCAAGTCTTTCCTTACTCCCCCTCCGAGCCTGTGATTGTGCTGCCCCCACCTGGTTTCAGATGCTGCCAACAGGGGCTCCCTGGAGGCAGAGGCTAGAGCACACTCCTGCCACAGACACAAGCAAGGAGAAGCTGGGCAAGAACCCCAAGGGGCGCCCAGCGAGGGAGAGGCTGAATGGCAAATAAAACCAGCGCTGGGAAGGATTGGCTCTGGCCTCAACAGTTGTAAATGAAACTGAGGCCCGGGGCGGGAACGTGTCCTGCTCCCACTTTCCCAGGCCTCTCTAGCCAAATGGGAACTTGTACTCAAAGGCTCCAGGTCCCTCTAAACTCCTGCTCCCCTGGGAAGGCCTGTCTTCCTGCACGCCCCCCTCAGGGGTGCCAGATGCCACTCACGCCCAGACACATGCTCTCTGGTGCCTCCCTTCGTTCTTGAAGCTCACATCTTTGCTAAGTTTTTTGTTTTATTTGTTTGTTTTTTATAACTTCCACCTTCTTTGACAGTAAAGGCATTATTTGGGAGTAAAGGGAGTCAGTCAAATGCCCCAAGTTTCCCTTTAAACTGTTTTTCTTTTATCCCCCCCCCAGCTTTATAATTCACAAATAAAATTTATATATATTGATAGTATACAACATGATGCTTTGATATATGCATACACTGTAAAGTGATTGCCACAATCAAGCCAATTAACAAAACCATCACATCACATTGTTACCATCGTGTGTGTGTGTGTGTGTGTGTGTGTGTGGTGAGAATATGTAAAATCTTAGCAGATTTCAAGCATGCAATATAGTGCAGTCATGCACCGCTTAATGATGGGAATGCAGTCTGAGAAATGCATCGTTTCATTGTGTGAACATCGTAGAGTGCACTTACAAAAACCGAGATGGGATAGCCCACTACACACCTAGGTTATAAGACATAGCCTATCGCTCTTAGGCTAATGCCTGTACAACATGTTACTGCACAAAACACGAAATTAAATCAAGCACAAAACAAAACGATGCAATCGAGAGACACGGTAAACACATATCTGAGGCTGCTGCAGCATAACACGGTATCCTGTTTTACAGCAAACATTTTTTTATAAGTAGAAATAATACTCTTTAAAATAACAATAAAATACAGTCTAGTATAATTATATAAACCAGTAACATAGACCTTTATTATTGTCGTTATTATTATCCCTGATAAGTCCAGTGCCCATTTGGCACCATACATACATGCTACACTTTTTTTTTGGGAAATTTAATCCTCACCCAAGGATATATATATTTATTTATTTTAAAGAGAAGAAACGGGAAAGAGAGAAAGAGAGAAACATTGATGTGTGAGAGAAACATTGATCGGTTGCCTCCTATACACACCCCAAATGACGATCAAATCCTCAACCTAAGTGTGTTCCTGACCGGGAATTGAACCCACAACCTTTTAGTGTGTGGGATGACACTCCAACCATCTGAGCCACCCAGCCAGGGCATATGTGCTATACTTCTACAGGACTGGCAGCGCAGTAAGTGTATTTACACCAGCATCACCACAAATATGTGAGGAATGTATAAGACTATGACAGTACGATGTCACTAGATAATAAAAAGTTTACAGCTCCCTTATAATCTTTCTAGAGGCCCGGTGCACGAATTCATGCATGGGTGGGGTCCAGCTGGCCCACCCCAACCGGGGCCAATTGAGCTGGGCCAGCCAGGGAGAGGGGATGCAGGAGGTTGACCAGCCGGCCCCGCCCCCTAGTCAAACTCCCAGTGCAACTCTCAGTCAAGGGAGCAATTTTCATATTAGCCTTTTATTATATAGGATGGGACATGAGGTCTGTTGTTGACTGACAGGATTGTACATGAGGTCTGTTGTTGACTGAAATGTTACGTGGTATGTGACTGTATTATTAAATATAGTCGTCATACTGTAGGTCTCCAAAATGCATTCATCTTGAATAACTGCAACTTTGTACCTTTGGCCAACATCTCCCCACTTCTCCCTCCCTCTAACCCCTGGCAACCATCATTCTACTCTCTGCTTGTATGAGTTTGACTTTTTATATTTCAAACATCAGTGAGATAATACAGTATTTGGCCCACTCTGATCCAGTATGACCTTATGTAATTTGAGTGCATCTGCAAAGATGCTCTTCCTGAATAAGGCTGCGTTCACAGGCTCCAGGTAGACATGGCCTTAGAGGGGAACCCTATTCACTCTCATGTGCCAGGGAATGAAAGAACGCTTGAAGCCATTCCTGGTAAAAGCATTGACAGGGCCCTAGCCAGTTTGCCACAGTGGATAGAGCAGTGGCTTGTGGACTGAAGGGCTCCAGGTTCAATTCCAGTCAAGGGCACATGCTCGGGTTGTGGGCTTGATCCCCAGTAGGGGGCATGCAGGAGGCAGCCTATCAGTGATTCTCACCATTGATGTTTCAATCTCTCTCTCCCTCTCCCTTCCCCTCTGAAATCAATAAAAATATATATTTTTAAAAAAGTATTGACAGGGAAAAAGCATTGTGGGCTTCCTCTTCTGCTGCATCTTCGGGGACCTCCCTGTTTTGTACTCTTTCATGTGATGCTAAGTCAGGGGCTGCCACAAGAGGAAAGAGAGGAGAGGCTCAGGTCCACAGAATGCATTGTTCCAACAGGACCTGGAGACAGGAGGCATGGCGCACCACACAGGGCCACGTGGGTAAGCCCCAGGGCGGTCAGGAGGCAGAAGACAGAATGAGAGGACTTTAGGCCTTTACTAGGGTTTCCACAGGAAAGGGAAGGCAATGCAGAGGAAGCAGTTTAGGATTGGCTAGTCTGAAGACTTTGGGTGGGTTTTGGGCTATTGGGGTGGCCTCTGGTACCTGATACTTAGCCCTGGGATGATTAGGACTGAGAAAAATTGCCTCCTGGGGTGCACAGATGGGCAGGGAAGGTGCATCTCTGAAATGGTTAGTTTGCATATCGAAGACATGCTAGGGCTGCGCTCCTTGCCATCTCTAAGAATTGGCTAGCCCAGGGAGGGGCAGTTTCTCCCAGCAAGGAAGATTTTTTTAAGATGCCAAGCACCATAATAGGCAGAAGCATTTAAGTATAAATAATGCACCACCACCACCACCACCACCACCACCATCCTCCTACCCTCATGGGGAAGAGGAAGGCTGTTTCCATTGTCCCAGCTCCATGCCTGAGCACCCCCCGCACAGCCCTCCAGCTGTCTGGTAGGATGCGCTCGCATTCTAGATGGGCTCCTTCTCCTGCCTTACCGTGTGGCCGTGAGCAAGTCAGCAGCTGCACTGTAGAGAACAGATCGCCGCACTGGTGGTCTGGCCTTTGGCTCAAGGTCCCAGCCCTGACACTGGCTGTGTGCCCTTGGGCAGGAGGCCTGGCCTCTAAGAACCTCGGGACCTGATCACTTGGCATATCAGTGGTTACTAGTGGTTCTACCTGGAAAACCCATGTCTACTTTGGGGCATAACTCTGTAGAGTTATGCCAGGGACTCCAGCTTGACCACTACTGGATGAGGCCTTTGAAATCCCGTCAGCTCTGAAAAAGTCTAGGTCCCAGAAAATAACCATGACACCTGCTTTCACACAGCTCCTCTTTTGCATTCATTTCTCACATCTTTCATTTGCTCTTGTACTAAGGGATGGTTTCTATGTCTGACTCCCCATTAAGCTGACCTCTGGGAGGACAGAGACTATATTTGAATACCTTTGTATTGTCCACGTTAGCCTACATTGTACAGACTTGGGTTCTAGTCCCATTCTGCGCCGTTTTCATTCTCTGACTTTGGGCAAATTACATAACTTCTTTGAGCTGCAGTGTGCTCACCTGTAATGTGGGGCTCCTGATGACATCCTCTGAGTGATGTGGCGGCCCTGAATGGGGACAGTATCTAAGCCCACACCATTCCTCTTGGGAAGGCATCACAGTACACAATGATGATATTACGCTAGTTCTTGGAGTCGTCTATAAACTAAGCTGCCTAGTCCACTTTAACCTGTTGTTTTTTTCTCATGAAGTTAAGCACTCAGATAAGCATTTTATCACAGATCTCAATGGGATTGATGGAATGAGTGCATAGACAGTACTTCTTAATATACACTGAATGACCAGATTATTATGACCACTTGATGTTTGTAGGAAAATTAGTTAATAATTTTGCGCTGAAATTGCTAGAGGGCCAGATCACTATAAATGTCTGAATAGCACAACATACCTAAATATCATTGCTAATCAAGTTCATCCTATCATGTTGATAGCGTATCCCAATGGAGGTGGCTTCTTCCAACAAGACAATGTGCCATGCCATGGTGCTCGTATTGTGCAGGAGTGGTTTCAAGAACATGAAGGAGACCTTACCCTGCTTAGGTGGCCCCCACAATCACCAGATCTCAATCCAATTGAGCATTTGTGGGATGAAGTTAAAAGATCCATCAGGCAGCTGGTTCCACAACCATCAAATCGCACAGAACTGGACAGTACTATTCATCAGGCATGGTGTCAGATTCCTCGCATCACCTTTCAACATCTCGTGGAGTCAATGCCAAGAAGAATCGCCACAGTATTAAAGGCAAAAGGTGGCCCAATGAAGTACTGATGGGTGGTCATAATAATCTGGCCACTCAGTATATATGCAAGCGGGGGGTGGGAGTTTTGGGGGGAACCAGCATCTTTCCTGTCCCCATACTTTAGAGGGCCCCACTCGGTCCCTCATCTGGCCCTATCCCATCCCATAAGGCAGAGTCCTTGGGACTAAGAGAGCATGGCCAGGTGGAGCCCCCAAGCCCCTCTTTCTGGACCCAGAAGAAAAACTGGGCCATTGGGTCATCCTGCTGAGGGCAGATCCCATTGCTGGCCAGGAGTGGCAAAGCAGGAGCGGTTTACAGGGTTGGGGGAGATGGTCAGGAGGCAGAGGACAGAATGAGGGGAGTGTACAAGCTGAGGTGTCCCCAAGCGTGGACATAGGCCCACTTGGCACAGGACTGCACAGGGGGTGAGATGGGGGCAAGGCTTCTTCCCAAGGCTGGGCTTGAACCAGGTCCTGCGTAGGCAATGTGTTCCTGGAACTTCCAAGTTCTGGCTCTCATTAAAGTCCAGACATGGGTGATTTAATGGCACCGAACATGTTGGTGTCACTGCCTCGGTTGGCAGTGCCAAGCCGTCCCCTCCTTGCTGCCTCTTGTCGCAAGGACCCAGCGCAGAAGTAGCCAGCGAGTACGGTTACTCTCAGCCCAGGTCTCGCCATGAGGAATCAACAAGCTGAACGTGTTTTCTGTGCCTTCCTGGGACTCTGTCAGGATGCTGTTGTGCCCTCAGACCTTGTTCACACACGGCAGCCCCACCAGGCCACCAGCTCCAGCTCCATCACTTCCCGAAGTGCACTTCTTTCCCCATGGGGGCAGCCTCCTGCCTGTGGCAGCCCCCAGCTCCTCTTTGGAGCCACACCCATATCCACCACCCATCCTCTCCCAGGCTGTGTACAGTCCACCCTCTCTCAGGCTGTGTGCAGTCCACCCTCCCCTAGGCTGTGTACAGTCCACCCTCCCAGGCTGTGTACAGTCCACCCTCCCAGGCTGTGTACAGTCCACCTCCCCCAGGCTGTGTGCAGTGCAGGATGCAGACCTGAAACACTGTCAGGCAGGGGGTTTTCCCATTCCGCTCCAGTCCCCGTGAGCATAACAGTTTCCCCAGGAATATGGTGAGACAGGAGAGGTCAGGTAGGGGGAGTTATGTATTACTGCCAATCGGTATTCTTTTTGCCTTCTTCACACTCTGACTGATCACAGGGCAACCATGGCCTGATTCCCGAGCTGCCCCATTTGTAATGCCCAAGGCCCCCACCTTCCCATCCTCGCCACCAAGGCCACCACTACCTCATAGGAGTGCTGTATTTCGCATCACTATTCCACTCGATCTTCTCATCATGCTGTGAGGTAGATTCCAGCATCCCCATGGACAGATAAGATGATCAAGGCCCAGTGTGACTGATCCTTCTCACAGGTGAATAGGTATTCGTTACATTTACTTTTTATTTTTAAAATATTTTTATTGATTCCAGAGAGGAGGGGAGAGGGAGATAGAAACATCTATGATGAGACAATCATTGATCGGCTGCTTCCTGCACGCCCCACACTGGGGATTGAGCCGTTATCAGAGCATATACCCTGACCAGGAATTGAATAGTGACCTCCTGGTTCATAGGTTGATGTTCAACCACTGAGCCACACCAGCCGGGCAGGTGTTCATTAAATTTAAATGGCACAGGGAGTAAGGGTCTGAGCTGGATTCAGACTCTGTTTCCTAGTCAAGCTCATTGCACAGATGCTCGCTGCTCACACATGTTTTCACCTGCCCTTCCCCCGCCCCCCACCACTGAGAACACAGATCAGCTAGAAACTAGAGTCTGGGCCAGGCAGGAGGGGCTCCGCTCACATGTGATCAAAACGGGGCTGCGACTGGGTCTGCCCAAGCGCACTGTTCTCGCCACTTCACTGCAGGGCTCCGGGCAAGGAGTCAGTAGGGAAACTGAGGCACCTGGTGCTGAGGGAGAAGGAGGGTGGTTTTCCACAAAGAGGACCAGTCCTGAGGCAATTCTCTGTGCCTCCCATTCCTGTCACAGCCTGGCCACGTGGGTTGTGTGATGTCTGCTGTGATAGCACATAGTATACAACCACACCCACAAAAAGAAAAAGGACGGCGGCACCACATTGCAAATGACGAAGGAAAACACACGTACTCTCCAGGATGGAGTTTTACATTTTCTTGGTAAAACTGGAGGTTGTGGAGAAGTTGCCATTCCTTCCGGCAGCCGTTTTGCCTTCCACTTAACTAGGCGTTTGGAGCCGGAATAATTATTTTCCCTCTCGGTCTTGGAACATGTCCCACAGCTGGAGCCGCCTGCTCTCAGCTGTTTGTTTTTCCTCCTTAGAGAGGGACTCGGGAACCTTATCCGCTAAACCCCAGAGGAATGGGCAGTTTTAAGAGCTCCCAGGCCACACGCCTCCTCCAAGTGGGCCTAAAGGCTGCCTCACAGTCCTGACCGCTCCAGAGAGCTGGGCCAGCCCCGGGCCCCTCCACCTAGACAGTTGAGGGCAGAGCAGATGGGGGAAGGGAAAGCAGATTCCGGCCCACGGGCCCCAGGCCAGGTCCTGAAACTTGGGTTGTGAAAGCTGAGCTGGGCTGCCTGAGTGGTTCCCAGGTGGCCCATGTATCATCTGGCCTTGGGTGGGACCGGGCAGAGCCTGAGTAATGCTGGCCTGGAGCGCTCGCTTGGACCCCACCAGTCTCTCCCCTAAGCCTCACCCTCACCCCAGGGAGCCAGTCCCCAGATCCAGCGAGGCTTAGCCCATCTTCCTGCCCCATTCCACCCCAGGTCTCCTCTTTAGTTTCCCTCAGAAGTGTTTTCAATGGTGATAAATCAGACATAACATAAAAGCATCCTAACCATTTTAAGTGTACACCTCTGTGACATGAAGTGCATTCAGGTTGTTGTGCAGCCATCACCAACATCCATCTCCAGAACGGTTTCCCATCTTCCCAAACTGAAACTCTGTCCCCTTTCAACACTCACTCCCCGTTGCCCCCAGCCCCAGCCCCTGGAATCCATCATTCTTCCTATCTCTATGAATTTGGCAGCTCTAGGAGCCTCAAGTAAGTGAGTCCTACAGGATTTGTCCTTTTGTGTCTGGCTTTACTTCACTTAGCACAATGTCCTCAAGGTTCACCCATGTTGTAGTATGTGATAGGTCTTTTCCTTTTTGTTTTTTTTTGTTTTTTTTTTTTGTATATATTTTTATTGATTTCAGAGAGGAAGGAAGAGGGAGAAAAAGATGGGAACATCAATGATAAGAGAGAATCATTGACTGGCTGCCTCCTGCACCCCCCACACTGGGGACCGAGCCTGCAAACCGGGCATGTGCCCTGACTGGGAGTCCAACCGTGACTTCCTGGCTCATAGGTCAATGCTCAACCACTGAGCCATGCTGGCTGGGCCTTTCCTTCCATTTTTAAGGCTGAATAATATTCCTTTGTGTGTATATACCGCTGTCTGCTTATCCATTCATACATTAATGGATATGGGTTGCCTCCACCTTTTGGCTGTTGTGAACAATGCTGCTACGAACCCCGGTGGGTGGACAAATATCTGTTCAGGTCCCTGCTTTCAGTTGTTTCGGATGTATAGCCAGAAGTGGGATTGCTTACCCTTTGGATGTTTAAGTCAGGTTGGATTTGAAGGCCCAACAGGACATTCTGACCACCTGGGACCTCTGTCTGCTGGCAGAAACAGAAGAAGTTTAAAGGAGACTAGAGAAGAAACCCAAAAGCCAAGGGGATGATGAACTTTAATCATCCTACAGCTCTCAGCACAACTATGTCACTAAAACAGAACTGGGGCCAAGTTGTTAGAAATGCAGATTCCAAGACCCAGCCCATTTCTGGGTGTTTCTGATTTGCAGAGAGTCTGAGAACAGCCCCCTGACCTTCCACTCACTGGGCTGAAGATGGCACAAGGAACCTCCTTAGATTCTCTGTGGTCTTAGGGACACTGGGGGTGGGGGTGGGGGTGGTCAATAGGGATTAGTCCAATGCACCCAGTCTTCTGGTTATCAGATCCTTGGCTATGGAGAGCCATGAGCCCTGCCTGCCTGTGTGGTCTGTCACAGTCTGATTTAAGTTTCTAGAGCCACCACAATAGAACACCACAGACTGGGTGGCTTCAATCACAGGAATTTATTTCCTTACAATTCTGGAGTCTGGAAGTCCAAGGTCAAGGTGCTGGCAGAGCTGGGCTGAGGCCTCTCCCCTGGGTGTGCAGATGGCCACCGTCTGACTGCCACTTGAGGAAACGGTCTCTCTGGTCACGCAGGTGCTTGGCGTCTTTCCCTCTTATAAGTCCACCACTCGTCTTGTATCAGAGTCTACCCTAACGGCCTCATTTCAACTCAACCACCTCTTTCAAGCCCTGATCTCCAAATACAGTTAACATTCTAAGGAACTAGGGTTTGGGATTTCAACAGCAATTTGGGAGGGGGGAGAGGCACAATTTAGCCCATAATGTAGCCCATTATCCTTTTCTCCTTTTTTCAATAGATGATTATTTCAAATTCTTTATGTTGCTCAAACATGATAATAGCAACAGGAAATACAATGACATTACTCATCATTTCACTCTTCTAAAAAAGTTAATTATTTTCAATAATCCAGTTTTCTTTTAATCCTTGCATTTGTGTGTGTGTTTACTTAATATTAGTGCACATGCATTTCCCACATTTATAATAATAAAAGCACAATATGCTAATTAGACCCACGGCGGAACAAGGGAACAACAGTCCGGGCAACCTTCTGGATGACCTTCTGGGCAAAGCTGGGGTTGCAAGGGCCTGAGGCAGCTGCGGTGGCGGGAAGGGCCGAGGCAGCCAGGGCTGTGAATTTTGTGCATCGGTCCTCTGGCTGTTATATAATAGACTTCATAGCTGTCATTTTTAGGGCTTCATCCGCGTCCATCTAGTTGATGTACCATGATTTAATGATTCTTGAATTGTTCATTCATGACGCTCCCATTTTTCACTGTTACAAATCAGAGGGCAATGAGTTTCCTTGTGCTATAGGATTTCCCATCTTTTGGATGATTTCCTTCAGCTTAATTCCCAGGGGTGAGATTATTAAACCGAGGATGTGAACATTTTTATGGCTCCTGATACATTTTGCCAAATTGCTTTTCAAAAGTATTTTACAATGTCATCAGCAATGTATAAACACACTCGTTTTCACCATGGGCTTGCCAGCATGATGTAGCACTTACCTCATTATTTTTAGAGAGGTTTCATTTTATTTTAGTTTGTATTTTTTGATAGCTAATGATCTTATAAAGTTGTTCATACATTTGATGATTAATTATGTCATCTCTTAAGGGAACTGGCTCTTTAAGCCTGATGTCTGTTTACCCAGGTGAGGCCAAATCAGATGTTTATTAAGCATCTACTACATGCTCACTACCGCGGGGTGCTATGGGGTGACCTAAGAAGCATAAGGCTTAGTTCTTATTTTCCAGAAACCTACAACCAAGCATCACATTGTCTTAGTTATTGCTGATTTCTTCTTACCCCTTCTATTGCTTTGCACATTATGTATGCTTAATAAATGATTTTTAATGTAGTTCAACCCCAGATAGCATGTTTATGGGTGTGTGTTTGTTTTGTTTTTTGTGATCCACAGAGGTCTGCATTCAATTCAAAGGAATGCAGAGCAAGAATCCAAAATGAGCCTTAGCCAGTTTGGCTCAGTGGCTAGAGCATTGGCCTGCGAACTGAAAGGTCCTGGGTTCGATCCCGGTCAAGGGCATGTACCTTGGTTGCGGACACATCCCCAGTAGGAGGTGTGCAGGAGGCAGCTGGTCGATGTTTCTCCCTCATCGATGTTCTCTATCCCTCTCCCCTCCTCTCTATTTAACCAATAAAATAAAAAAAGAATCCAAAATGATCCTGAAATCCAGAGAAATAGCCTAGACCTGAGAATATAATATGAGTGAGCATGAGGTCCTGTGTTAGAACGTTAGGGAAGATACTCTTGACGGCAATTTTAAAGCAAAGTTTAGGGTCTGAGGTTGGCAGCATGAGTAACTGCATGATGTGGCTGCCAACCAGAAGCTGTTGCAATCAAAGCTGTACTAATAGAAGTGCAGTGTGCAGAATATGGGAGGTGACAGTCCCATTGGGCTCCATGCAGATGAGACAATTCCACAACTCCTCAGTGTCGATCTTTTTTTTTCTTTTCAATTTTTTAAATTTTGAGGATATTTAAACCTGCAGAGAAGTTAGAAACATTACATAATGAGCACCCAGATACCCTTCATCTTGCTTCATCAATTATTAGATTTCACTACATTCTCTCTCCCCACCCCACAACACTGTAATTACTATTTGTATTGTGGTACGTACCATTTGAGAGTCAGTTGCAAACTTCACCCCTAAGTACTTTAGTGTGCATTTCCAAGAACAAGCATATTCTCTTATATCACCACTTAGAGCTACTAAATCCAGGAGATAATCCAGTTTTCTTTTAATCCTTGCATTTGTGTGTGTTTGCTTAGTATTAGTGCACATGCATTTCCCACATCTATAATAACAAAAGCTTAATATGCTAATTAGACCAGATGGCCGAACAATGGAACAATCGTCCAGACGACCTTCTGGAAGACCTCCCGGGCAATCATACATCTACAGGATAGTCCATAATTTACTCTCTCCCGGTGCCCGTGATGTCCTTTATAGCAATTTTTTTCTTCTTAACTCTGATGCAGGATGTACTCCAGGATCACATGTTTGGTTATGTAATCTTTTAGTCTCCTTGGCTCTAGAAGGGCTTCTAGCGTTCATTGTTTTTCATGGCACCAGCATTTTTGAAGGACAAAGGTCAGTTGCTTGGTAGACTACCCCTCAATTTGCATGTGTTTAACCAGATTAGATATAGGTGAAACCTTTCTGGCAGAAATACTTCATACATCCTGCTCAGAGCATCACATCAGGGGGCATCTTGTGTCACTTTGTTCCTCTATTGCCGATGTCAGATTTGCATGCTTGATTCAGGTCTTCACTGTACAGGAAGCTTCTGTTCCCTTTCTAAAGAAGAAGTGAGCTGTGGGAGACACTTTGATACTGTGTAGAGATGTACTGTTTTCCAACAATCTTTCACTCGATGATGTTAGCATCCATTGATAATTGTTGGCCTGAATCGGTTATTACGAAATGGTGTTTTCTCTAATTCGCTCAGTGTCCCTTTCCTCCCTGAGCACTGCAGTTACAGATGGAGCAAACAGTGGGTGCTGAAGTCACTGTGCATCCCTTCCCAAGTCCATATTTAGGGTTGTCACATTGGCAGCTTGGTATGGGCCACAGTGGGAGTATTCACACCTCAGAAGTGGGCCAGTGCTACGAAGTGGGATTGTAGTTTTTGTCCTGGAGAACCAATTGTTAAACATTTTCTGCTGGAGGCAGACAAACTGAAACACATTTAAAGAAGAATGATTTGGGTAGTGAAGAGACTTGCCTTAAGCAAAGGGGATCTGACCAGGTAGGCATGGCTCATGGTTGAGCGACCTATGAACCCAGAGGTCATGGTTCAATTCCTGGTCAGGGCATATGCCTGGGTTGTGGGCTCAATCCCCAGTAGGGGGCGTACAGGAGGCAGCCGATCAATGATTCTCCCTCATCATTGATGTTTCTTCTCTACCTCTCGCTTCCTCTCTGAAATCAATATATATATATATATACTTATATATATATACATTTATATATATTTATATATATATATATTTTATGTATTTATAAAAGGAAAGGGGATCTGTTTTCTTTCTTTTGTTTTTTTGTTAATCCTCACCAGGGGATTTTTTTTTCCCATTGATTTTTAGAGCGAGTGGAAAGGAGGAAGGGAGAGAGGGGGAAAGAGAGAGAAACATCAACGTGAGAGAAACACATGGATTGGTTGCCTCCCGAATACACCCTGACCAGGCCAGGAATAATCCTGCAACTCAGGTAGATGCGCTTGACTGAGAATCAAGCCTGTGACCCTTCAGTGGAAGGGCCATCACTCTAACCACTGGGCAACACCGGCAAGGGCGGATCTGTCTTCAAATACTAAATAACTGTCTAGTTGGAAATCCTCACTATTTAGGAGGTAACTCCCTGACACTCCGCCCTCCTTCCCCCTTGGTGCTGCAGTCACGCATCAGTCCTGGCAGGAGTCACAGACCCTGCCCACCTCCCACCACGTGGTTTCCTGTGGCAGCTGGTGGCGGGTGGCCAGGAACTCAGAAGCTGAAGGTCACCTTGAAAAGGGAAAGGCAAGCTTCCTCACTCTGGCCCCAGAAGAAACAATGTGGATGCAGGGAGACGGGAGGTGCAAAGGACATAGCGTTCCTGCTAACTGGCATTCATGTTCTTGGCAAAGTGGGCACAGAGAGTTACCTCTAAGAATGAGAGGGATGAAGCAGGCTTGGGCGGTAGGGGCATGAAGAAGGTTTCAAAGAGCGGCCAAGGGAATTCTTTTCCCCAGCCCCCCAATTCACTCAAGGCCATTCAACTCCACGTGCATTCAAACAGTGCAAGAGTGGGCCAAGACAGCACAATCATTCAGCAGTGCTGTGCGGGCCAAGAGGTAGAGCAAAGAAAGGAGGTGGCTGCAGCTGCCCAGGTTTGTCACTGATGAGCCTAGAAGCAGGTCATCTCCCCAGAGGCTTGGGGCATTTGAAAGCATCTCTGAATCCAGGCACAAGAGTGATTCAGACATAGCCAGAGGACAGCTAATGGAGAAGGTTAAGTTATAGGATCAACCTGCCCATGGAAGACAGTGGGCAGGTCCCCTTAAGAGAGAGCTGACAAGCTTGGTGGAAGTGGTTGAAAAGAGAGGAGTCAGCATTCTGGATCTCTTTGGAAAGTACTAAATAATTACCAGGTCGCAGGGGGCGTAGGCCCTGGGGTCACTGGGGAAAAGAGGCCGAAGAGCTGTGTCTTCAGGTTGCTGGAGAGTCACAAACATGAGGAGGATGAGGCATAAAGGTGGGTGGAATACACTATTTAGAGGAGTAAGACTGAGTCTCGAGGCCCGGCTGTCACTAGCTAGTGGTGAAAAACCCATTTCTTCTCATCGCCCTCAGTTCTTTATCCAGTATACTAGTAAGTGGGGGTTCCTAGTAAATGCTGGTAACAAATCTAAAATTAGATACTGTACATAACAGTGCTGTGTAAAATGTAAAACTCTGTGCAACTGTTAGACGTTGCATTATGAGTCGTATTGCCAGCAAACCTAATAATGAAGAAAGAGAAGGCATCTTGATGAGAGGATATCCATGAACATAAATAGCATGAGTGTGAATAGGGTCTTGCAATATATATGGGGATTTTCTTCCCACATATTTTTATTTCCTCAAATGAGATAACACCTGCATAAACCACACAGCCATGCCTGGCCCACAGTAAGTGCCCAATTACTCTTCCCTTTAATCCTCACAACAGCCTGAGTTAGATGTTAATTCTGTTTTTAGATTAAAAGGGAGAGACTCAAAATGATGAATTCCCTTGTCCAAGAGGAACAAGTGGTGGGTAGGACTTACTAAACCCAGCCTCAGAATGCTAACTTCATTATCCCTTCCTCTCTAATCTAAGTCTAGAAACCATTTAATTCTCAGTCTATGACATTCTAAATCTTTATGTAATCTTCTGCACTTCACACACCCTGTCAGTTTTTTAAACATTGGAAACGTGAGATGCACACAGCTTTTTATTACAGTATGTTAAAAGTTGTTATTAAATTTTTTCCCTTTGGTAGAAAATGTTCTAAGCCCACAGAATACCATATTGTGATTGATGACTATCACTGGCATACTTTCATATTACTCTTTTGCAATACTAAATATTTGTGCAATACTAAAGATATCCAACCTAATAATGCAAAATACACTGGGGACCAATTACCATTTCAAAATAACTCTCACTCTCAGTGTCAATATTTTCAATGGGAAAAAAACTCTGCTTGTTGGGGTGGGAATGATTTTTGCATTATTGTCCATGATAACTCATAGATGGATCGGTGGATGGATAGATGAATGATGGATATAATGGATGGATGGACGGGTGGAAGGGTGGGCGGATGCATAGATTCCTAATTCTGATTCTCTGGGCAATAGTGTGGTATAGTAGATAGAGAGACAAACTGGGTTTTAAGAAATATAAGTGCTAGGCCTGGTTCTGCCACCAACAATCTAGATGACCTGGGATATTTTTTTACTTTTCTCAGCCTTTGTTTCCTCATCTGAAAATAAGATGTAAATGATTATTAACGTCAATTTCAGCTCCAAGCATCTATGGTCCTGCCGCCAGGAGTCCACTTTCTGAAAAATGGCACTGTGATAGATTTGATACATGGGTTGCAAACCCCATGTTCTGAAAGAGGAAACCCTGTAAGTGCCTAGACTCCTGGCGAGACTGGCCCAGACTTTTTATACGCTTATTAAGAGAGAATAATTTCCAACTTCCTTCAAATACTTTATGGCAGGCTCAACAAGTGAGGAAAGATGGAGCTGAGAAAAAGGGAGGGCTCACACAACTCCAAACCAAAGCTGTGTGGAAACTCCGGGGGACTGCTACTGAGCTGCTTGAAAGCAAGCAAACTGCTACTGAGCTGCCTCTGTCTTCATGGAACCAAGTGTCCAGAAAGATAGACACAGAAAGACACGCTCCCCACCCTCCCTACCCTCATGTGACTGTGCCAGGAGGCGCGCTGAAGAGATGGAGAGGGGGCCCTCTAACGCAGCCTCAGTGGGCTCCTGCCGGAGCAAGAGGGGTGGCCTGCGCACTGGGATGGATAGAGCAGGCGGTCTGGGGTTTAAGTCTGGACCTGCCCTTCACGAGCAGTGTTGTCTTAAACAAGCTGCTCAGGCTCTCTAAGCCTCACCTGTAAAGCTGGACTCCGGAACCGGTTCTGTATTCCTTCACGAAATGGACAGTCAAATGTGGCCACAGAGGAGGCAGCGGAGAGGCTTGGGAAAACAGCGTGTATTGCGCTCATAGAGCCAGGAGGCACGGCACAGCACGGCACGCAGGGCCACTGTGGGGAGCACCAGGGCGGTCAGGAGGCCGAAGACAGGAGTGAGGGAACTCCTGGGCCATGGTCTTTATTGGCGTTTGTGAGAGAAAGGCGAGGCCGGGCGGGGTAAACAATGGTTTTTGTGAGCTTTAGACTACAGAGGTGGTGTCTGGTTGCCCGGTACCTGGCCCTGGGATGATTGCGGCCGAGGAATATGGCCTCTCGGGCCTGTTAGGGAAGGTATGGCTCCGGATTGGATATCAAAGGCAAGCTCCTGGCTGGACCGTTGGCTCTCTCTAAGAAGCGGCTAGCCCAAGTCGGCAGGGTGATTTCAGGTGCAGTGTTAGAAAAACCACAAGCAGTCATCATATTCACAATGCCTGATGATAGCATCGTACCACTTGGTTCTCATGGAGTGTGTTTGCTATTGTTCCCTCAACCATGATGTGAAGGCCAGGAGGAGAGCCTGGCTGAGAGACACTGGAGTTGGCATCAGAAGACTGGTGCCCAATTCTGGTTTTGTCCCTTCCTAGCAAAAGACCTTTGAAAATGCACTTAATTTCCCTGAGCTGTAGCTTCATCCTCTTAATGCTTACTTCACAGGTCGTTTTGAGGGTTGAGTGGTGTGAGGCACATGGAGGGTCTGAAGTATAGGTAGCAATTTGATAAACATACGCTCACTGATGCTGAATCCAGGGATCTCTTTCAGAGTCTGATTGCAAATGCCAAGTACCACACTTGTCCCTTGTATACATATCCTCTTACCTTCAGCTGAGATTTCACGTCGATAAAGATAGTTTTGAACTTTGTCATCTACAATATTACGCTTGCTAGCTTTCCATCTGCTGTTGGTCACCAATACGTACCGATTCAATGGGGCTGAGGGTCCCATTTCACTGGACGCCATGTCATGCAAAAGTATGAAAGCCTTGCCAGCCTGGCGTGGCTCAGTGGTTGAGCATCGACCTATGAACCAGGAGGTCATAGCTCGATTCCTGGTCAGGGCACATGCCCAAGTTGTGGGCTCGATCTCTAGTAGGGGGCATGCAGGAGGTAGCAGATCATCATTGATGTTTCTATCTCTCTCTCCCACTCCCTTTCTCTTTAAAATCAATTAAAAATATATGTATTTTTAAAAAGTACTAAAGCCTTCCTCTTCGTCACCCTCCAATTCCAGGAGGTGCTGAGTGCTGACAGTGGGATTTCCTATCATGTCTTGTGTGTGTCTTACTCTGCATCCTAACAGGTCTGGCCCTGCTTCAAGGCCCTTCTCTGTCACCAGGACCACAGCTGCCCATCCCACTTCCCTTCTCCAGTTCCTGTCCTTTCCAGTCCGTTCTCCACTCTCCTGACAAGGCATCTGACAAAAACACAAACAGATGCCACCTCCCAGACTACTGAAGAATAGTTGCTAGTTACACTAATTGTATCCAACCTTTTTAGACAATATTAATATTGGACTTGGCATTTTTTGTTTTCCCCCCAATGGACATGTTGAGACACATTTATAAACAGGTTCCTCACCCATCTGCTGCCCTCCTCTTTGGGTTGCAGCAAGTAAATGGGGAGGCAAGGTTGTATTTTAGACTTCTCTGTACAATCGACCTCATTATGCCCAGATGATGGGTTCCAGGACCCCCTCGAATGCTCACATTCCTTATATAAAACTAAAGGCTGGATGCAAGCCGCACAAATTTGTCACAGCCGCAGCTTCATCCAGAAGGTCGTCTGGAAGGATATACAGTCTAATTAGCACATTACGCTTTTATTATGATAGATGTGTAGCAGTTGCGTATAGGCTACAGCAGGTTATGCCTTCACATCACTTCATTTACATGAACTCAGTGTAGTGCTTCATGCATGGCGAATTCAAGTTTGCTTTTTGATACTTTCTGGGATTTCCACCCCCCCAAATTTTTCCATCCACATTTGGTGGAATCTGTGGATGTGAAACCCTAGGATACGAAAGGCCAAGTGTATTTACCACTGCTCAGACCACGTAGTGAGTTGGTACCTCACATACACGTACTTAATGATTTAATGCATGAATGGACAAAGGAATATTCTAAACTCAAACTTAGTTGTGGTCTCCGAAGACGATGGGAAATCAAGGTGTGAAGAAGCAAAGCTGAAAAGGAAGATGGGAAGACAGTGGGCCTCTTTGTGCTGTGGGAGGAAGGGGTGCTTTTTGTCAAAACCTGGGATTTCCACTGAAATCGGAACCCAAGACATGGGTTTAGAAGTTCATTGTAAGAAGTGAACCTGGGAAGCGGGAATAGAGGCCTGGGGAGATCAGAAAGGCTGAAAAGCAAAAACAAGGACATGAGCTTGAGTTGGTTTCCAATCACTCACTTAACCACCTGACAACCATTCATTGGCCACTATCAAGGTTCCAGGTTCTGTGTTGGGCACTATGTTGGTCTAAGTAGCAAGTTCCTTCCCTAGCCAGGTTGGCTCAGTGGATAGAGCGTCAGCCTGCAGACTGAAGGGTCCTGGGTTTGGTTCCAGTCAAGGGCACATGCCTGGGTTGCAGGCTTGATCCCCAGTAGGGGGCGTGCAGGAGGCAGCTGATCAATAATTCTCTCTCATCATTGATGTTTCTCTCTCTCTCCTTCTCCCTTCCTCTCCGAAATCAATACAAATTAAAAAAAAAAAATAGCAAGTTCCTAATTCCACTGTGTTCACAAAGAACTGGCCTCTTTCCTATTAGAATGATGCGCTCTGTTGAAATGCTAGGTGTCCCGGTGCCGCTGGAAATGACTTTAGATAGATACTGTAGTCTCTGAAATGGGAATCCCAGGGACAGTCTCCTCAATAGGAGCCTTTTGATTTATAATTCATCTTGGATCCCATTTCCACAGTAAACACTGTGAATTATCAAAGACTTCATCTGGTTGATCCACCAAAGGGAACACTTGTGCCAAGTGAATGAGGATTGAGCCACGCCTCTGTGGAACGTAGCACACATAGTGGTGGAGTTTTCTTCCGCTGAGGTTGTGCCAGGCCATCCGAATGTGGACACCATGGCCGGCAACCGGCCACCAGGCAGCATGTGCTCTGTGCATCCTCCAGCTCACAGCTTTGCTCACCGAGGTGCCAGGGTCTGTTTGGAAAGGATCGGCATCTAGGTCGCAGCCAACCCACCGTTTCAGGGGGTGGGCAGTCCTCGTCCTGTGTTGTTGGGTCCTGCCTCTGAGACCTAGGATTGGCCACCTTCGCTTGCTCACTTGGAGAGCCCTACAGCCTCTGAACTGACAAAGACCACTGCCGGTGGGCATTCGGAATACCATACCGACACAGGCAAAACCTGTGTCCCTGGAGCCACTGTGGGTGAGCCCCCAGGCTGGCATCAACAAGCACAGGCCAGCCCTGGCTGGTTTTGCTCAGTGGATAGAGCGTCAGCCTGCGGACTCAAGGGGCCCGTGTTCGATTCCAGTCAAGGGCATATACCTTGGTTGCAGGCATATCCCCAGTTGGGAGTGTGCAGGAGGCAGCTGATCGATGTTTCTCATCGATGTTGTTAACTCTCTATCCCTCTCTCTTCCTCTCTGTAAAAAATCAGTGAAATATATATTTTTTTTAAAAAAGCACAGGCCACCTGTGCGAAGATGGAGAGTCCGTCTGGCTTCTTTCTCAAAGGAGCCCCTTCTGAAAGCTTCTGGCTCCCTGCTGTGTATGTGCAGGGGCCGATGGGGCCACAGGCAAAGAAGCCAGGCTCCAGTTTGTACGTGTGTGTCCTGGACATCCTGCATGTGGTACCGCAACATGAAAGCTCACCCAAATATTTGTGCTGTGGGAGGCCCTCCCCTTTGGGTCCTTATGAGTGTCCCCTAACACCTCCCCTCCCCCATCCACTTCCTTTCCCTGCCTCAGCCCTTCACTTACAAAACACAAATTTATCCAAGCTGAAATGATCTTTTCAAAAGAGGGACAACAGAGCATTAAGCCCCAAGCACGGGGCCCTCTGAGCGCGGAGCCCCGTGGCTGCACTGCCTCACTCCACGAGGCCGGCATGGGGTCAGGGGAACCCTGATGAAAATGTACATCACTTTAAGGATGCACTGTAACCTCTGCCTTGTGCAATTCTGAATGAATAGCATGTTCCACTTTCACTTCCATTTTCTATTCAAGTCACTTGTATCCAGACCTCAGTAAAGTCAACCCAGTTCTGCAGACCACCTAAGAGAAGCCTTCCCCCCGCAACCCCCCTCTCCCCCCTACCCCCAATCTACTTCTTGGTGCTTATGGATGTGCTGGCTTTGCAGTTTCAGTTCAGCCCCATCTGTTCCCACACTCTGCCCTTGATGTGATGCTCTATGAATTCTGATGCCGCCTTCCTTCCTGCAGCGTCAATGGCCTACATGAGGCATGAAATAAGCGTGGACTTAGAGCCAGACAGCATGGCCTTGAGCTAATTAATTACTCTGGTTTCCTTTTTTCCGTCTGTAAAAGGGTGACACCGTCTGCCCGCAGGCTTGGGGGCGCCATGTGAGAGCTGTAAGGCTCTGGGCAGTGCTCTAGGCCCTGCCTTCCAGGGGACACCTCCGGCAGACTTCTCAGGTGCCACTTTTTCCTGTTCTCCCCAACCTCTAACAATCCCTCCTGCTTCTGGGTCTGGTGCAGGGCCTCTGCCCCAGGGGCTGCTGGTGCCCCCCACCAGTGCTCCCCTAAAGGAAAAGGGGAGTGAGTTTGTCTATGCTGTTTTGGGCAACGGAGGGAAGTGAGTGGGCGAGCAGGGCCTTCAGATACTGTGCAGCCTGGGCCCGCTTTCATGCTCTGCCACCTATGTTAGCTTTTTCATCTGAAAATGGGCTTAACAATCCCCACTCCACCAGGTGGTTAGGAAGAGGAAATGAAGCAACTTCTAGTTAGAGACTGGGACTGAGTTTGGCATGCAGTAGGTGCTTACTAAATGTCATCTCCTGCCCTGCTTCCAC
>PVJC01010947.1:0-42579 GCA_004026665.1 Murina feae | reverse complement strand
CCCGGCCAGCAGCCGACATTTCTTCCCACCCATCCAATACTGTCACCTCTCAAGGATCACCGCCAGAACTCCCTCCTTCCAGAACCTTCTCAGACCCTCCTCAAACTCTCACTTCCCTGAGGTTCATGGTTGATCCCTCCAGCTCCCCAGGCATCTGTTTCCTCTCTTTCCACATCGACAGTTGTACTTTCAAGGTTCAAGAATCAAATGCTCCTTTAATGCACTGATTCACTTTGGGCCAGGGACGTCACCTCCCTGGGCCTCAGTTCCCTCATCTGACAAATGGGGACACCTACCTGCCAAGAGTTTTGGTGACATGAGGTTCGTATAGAGCGGGACACAGGGCTCCCCGCACAGTAGGGGTGCTCACCACCAGCCCAAACAGCCCCAGCAGCACGGGCCAGGGGATCCGCGGGTGAGGCTGCGCCAGGCACCGCCGACCAGGCCAGCATCTGGGGCTGACTGGGAGCCAACTGCTGGCCCATTTCCCAGACCTGGCAAAGCCCCCAGCAGTGTCTGCCTCCCTCCGGCTGGGCTGGCAGCCGAGGGTCCGAGGAGGGCCTGTCTCGGAAGGTATTTCTAACACAGATGAATCATGTCCCTCTCCTGCTCACGCCCCCTCGGCGACTCCCCAGTGCCTCCTGGGCCTCCAGCCCTGCCCTGGCCCAGCGGGGCTACAGCATCTCTGTCTGGCTTGATCTCCCCTGACCAGAGCCTCCTCCAAGCCAGCCAGAGCCCCAGTGTCATCCAGCGAAGAGCCACCCATACAAACAATAGACTAAACAAAACAGACGACCCAGAAGCCTTCCGGGGTCCCGAGGGGGAATGTTACCCCCTCCCTTTGGGAATAAAGGTTGGGAAACGGAGGCTCCCAGCGGCCGAGTCACCTTCCCAAGAACGCACTTCAGATCACATACTCTTCCTCGCTGTGCATGAGACTACCTTTCGGTGGGGGCGGGGGCGGGGGCGGCTTCTATTTTCTCTTTGCTGAGCTGACTTTTCTCCGTGAGCCTGCATGCCTCACGCAATTAAAAAGAAATGTTAAATAAGGTAGGTGCCCTTGTCGGGGATCCACTGCGCAGGCAGCGTGACTGATTCTCCACAGCTCGGCGCCCGTACCCAGAGCTGCCCACAGGGTCTCAGAGAGAGGCAGCCCCGCTGGGGGTCACACAGTTTATTCAGAGGCCAATCTACTGGAGGCTGACCTTTGGGGAGGGGGATAGGTCAGGTCCCCACAGGTGGCAAGGGGGTGTGTCCCCTTTAAGAAAGCAAGGCCAGTAAGAAGAGCCCCAACTGGGGAGGGAGAAAGGAAGGGAGCAGGGCCAGTTGCTAGGGGCAACCAGTTGCCTAGCGACGGACTTCCTCTGCTCGCTCAGGGCCAGCAACTGGGGAGGGGGCTTTCTGCCCGGGTCCTTCCTAGACTCTGCTGTTCACACATCCTCTGCTGCTCCTCATTAGCCTGGCCCTTGCAGCAGGAGTCTTGTGCCCTCTGCTAGCCAGCCAGTGTCACACCTCTGGGCTTTTGTCCAGGCTGTTCCCGTGCCCGGAATGCCTGGAAAATCTCAGCCTTCAGAGCCCACAGCAAACATGGCTCTGTGTCCTGGCTCCCCCTCTGGGTGCCTCCAAGGCACTAAAGGGCTGGAAGTGTCAGGCTGGCTCTGTGTCCTCCAGCCTGGGGGCTCCTTGGGGTCAGAGCTGGGGTGGAGGGCGCTTGGGGGGAAGCGTTCCCCAGAATTGGCTGTGCATGTGCGATTTGGTGGCTGGGATGGGAAGTGTGAATGAATGAATAAGTGAAAACAAGTCCATCTCGCTTGGCCCCCATGGGTCACAGTATGTAGTCCCCAGCTTGGAGGGCAAATGGGTGGGGTGGCCCCTAAGGGTCAAGCCATGAACTGCCCTCCTGCCCCCCGATTCTCCAGGATGGGAAAGACATGGAAATCCTCTGGCTGGAATAATGCTGGATCCTGGAAGTTCTGTCTGGCCCCGGGTTTGAGCCCTGATCCTGCACTTTCTCACTGGGTAACCTCAGGTAAAAGAGTCCTACTCTGCCCTGACTGTTTTGGCTCAGTCGGCCTGCGCACTCAAGGGTCCCAGGTTCGATTCTGGTCAAGGGCATGTACCTTGGTTGCGGACACAACTCCGGTGGGGAGTGTGCAGGAGGCAGCTGGTTGATGTTTTTCTCTCATCGATGTTTCTAACTATATCAATAGTTATATGTTTCTAATATATCAATAAAATATATATTTTTTAAAAAGAGTCCTACTCTGAGCTTCAGTCTCTCTGTTTTTCAAGCTGTGACTTGCCCAAGGTCACAAGGCCCATTTGGTCTGGGGTGGGGGGTATAGATTCAAGCCCAGCCTGACTCTTCCCTTTAACTTCTATTCCTTACAGACTCTCCACTTGCCCAATATTCTGCCCACAAGTTGCCAGGTCCCCCTACCTCCATAAAAGCCCTTTTAGGAGAACCCACCAAAATAAGAGCGGTCTTACTTACCCAAAAATGCTCCCCAAAATATGACATCCTGATGCCTTCTGTGGAGACCCCTGCAGACTCCCTTCTAGTGCCTGTCTGAAGAGAGAGGCAAGTTTGAGCTGCAAAGTCACGCATATTCCAACTGTCCTCCCTGTGGAGGAGAGAGAGAAGACAGCGGAGGAACCAAAAGCTGGGAGCATGCCAGGACTCCTGAGATGATTCAGTCCTAGGCCCAGGTCTAGGAGGACAAAGCTGGATACAGATGCCCCAAGTTCTGTGGGGTTAGATAGAAGGATAGGGGCTAGAGGAGCTCAGACTAGAGGAAGGGGCAAGGGAATTAGGGTTCTTAAGCACAAATAGGAGTTCACTGTTCAGAAGGTTATTGGATGAATCCTTAACTGGGGAGAAAAGTTCTTGGCCATTTTATTTTTAAATATATTTTTAAAAATATATTTTATTGATTTTTTTACAGAGAGGAAGGGAGAGGGATAGAGAGTTAGAAACATCGATGAGAGAGAAACATCGATCAGCCGCCTCCTGCACACCCCCTCCTGGGGATGTGCCCACAACCAAGTTACATGTCCTTGACCGGAATTGAACCTGGGACCTTTCAGTCCACAGGCTGATGCTCCATCCACTGAGCCAAACTGGTTAGGGCTTAAATATGTTTTTAAGTAGACTTTTAAAGAAAGAGGAAGGGAGGAGAGAGAAAGAGAAATATCGATCAGAGGAACATCATTGATCGACTGCCTCCTGCATGCACCCTTACTGGGATCGAGTCCATAGCCTGGACATGTACCCTGACCGGGAACTGAACCAGTGAGCTCTTGGTTCCTAGGTCGATGCTCCACCCCTGAGCCGCACCGGCTGGGCTTCTGGCCATTCTATAGATGGGAAAACAGGCCCCATCCCTGAGGGAAACCACTTGCCCAGGTCACACGGTCAGGAATTGATAGTAGATTTGCACTCTGAGCACTCAGCTCCACACTGGGCAGCTCCTGTGGGAAAAGGGTTTGGTGAGACATGGACACTGGGGCTGTGATTGGCAACATGGGTGTTTGGGTCCCTTGGGGTCTCCTGAATCCCTCTACAACAATCCCCATGTCACGCATGCTCCTGAAATGGAGTGCTCACCCCTCACCCAGGTGCTATTATTATTGGTGCCTCCTAGAGTCCTAACCCTACCCCCCAAAGCCAGTGTTCACCTGGTATCTGAGTCACTGTCCGGCTCTATGCCTCAGTTTCTCCATCTGCAAAACAAGAGAGAATGCCGAGATGGAGTCTTGCTGGAGGCGGGGGAGGGGGGGCAGGACTCCCTGAAGAGGGGGTGGGTCAAGCCACCTGGCGACGGAGGGACACTTGGTGTCCTTGGCATGTTCTCGAGACCGGGCTTGTCACTGGAGCCTGCTGGCCTCATTCATAATTCATGACTCCGAAGGCAGCTCAGCAGCAGCTGGGAGCCCAGGACTCACAGTGGCAACAGGGACAGAGCTGGTGACCGCAGGAGTGGAAAGCTCCCTGGGCCTCACCAGGAAAGGACTGAACAACCTCAGTTTACCTACTCTTGAAAGTGGGTTTAACTTGATCCACTATCATCTAGCCACAGCCCCTTGACTTCACCCAGCACCCACCATGTGCCCACACATAGCCAGGACAATACCAGGATCTGTGAGATGATTCAGCCCTGGGCCTGCTCCCCGAGGAGCCCCCGAGTCTAGGGGAACAGAACTGGATATAGACACCCTGGTCCTGAAGGGCCAGGGCTGGGCCAAATGGAGGAACAAGAACTGGGGAAGCGTGGACTGACGAAGGGAGGCATGGGTGATAGGTTTTTAGAAACATATATGTTTTATTGATTTCAGAGAGGGAGGGAGCGGGAGAGAGAGAGAGAGAGACAACAATGATGAGCGGGAATCGATTGGCTGCCTCCTGCACGCCCCCTACTGGGGACCGCGCCCGCCAGCAAGGCATATGCCCTTGACCAGAATCCAACTATGACCTCCTGTTTTATAGGTCAGTGCTCAGCCCTGAGTCACATCAGCCGGGCAGGTGCTGGGGTTCTAAAGCATGAATAGGATCAGGTGCGCACACACACACACACACACACACCCCACTGATTCGACAAAGATTCCCAATCTCCACCCTGGCGCTGCTGGGACTCGGGAGAAACTGCAGCGGCCAGCGCAGCCCCCGAGGAGCCCAGCCTGTCCCTCTAGGCTGACATCCCACCAGGAGAAGCCTTCCATTTCCATCTCATTGCTCAGTTTCTGGCCATGATCTAGCCTCTGAGCATCTCGAAGTCCCTTAGAGCGAGGCTGACCGACATAGGAACCACTAGCCTCATGTAGCAGCTTTTTTCTTTTTTCTTTTTAATCCTTACCAGAGGATATGTTTTTCACTGATTCTAGAGAGAGAGGAACAGAGAGGGAGAGAGAGAGACACGGATGTGAGAGAGAAACATCCGTCCGTCGCCCCCCGCGCGTTACGTGCCCTGACCAGGAATCGAACCTACGACCCTGTGGTGTACAGGACGATGCTCTAAGCACTGAGCCGTACCAGCCGGGGCTGTAGTCACTTCATTGTACTTTTGCTGTTGCTGTTGTTAATCCTTACCCAAGGAATTGGTTGCCTCCAGCACGTGCCCCAACGGGCTGGGATAGAACCTACAACCCAGGTATACGCTCCCGACCAGGGTCGAACCCGAGGCCCTTTGGTGTGCAGGCCGACGCTCTAACCGCCGAGCACACCGGCCAGGGCTAGCCACTTAATTTTAAACTAACAACATTTAAATTGATCCCCTCATTTGTGCCAGCCTTGCTCTCAGGGCTCAGCAGCCACGCAGGCTGGCAGCTGCCTCACAGGGCGGCACAGATAGAGACTTCCCTTGCAGCGGTTCTCAACCTGTGGGTGGCGACCCCTTTGGCGGTCGAAGGACCCTTTCACAGGGGTCGCCTAAGACCATCCTGCACATCAGATATTTCCATGGCGGTTCATCACGGTAGCGACATTACAGTGATGAAGTAGCAACGGAAATATTGTCATGGTTGGGTCACAACATGAGGAACTGCGTTTAAAGGGCCTGGAGGGTGAGAACCACGGCGTTAGAGAATCCCGGGAGCCACCAGGCCCACGCTGCACAGAAACCCAAAATTGCAATATTGTTTTCACAGCTCCGAGTAGATTCCTCCTCCCAAGCAGCGAGTGCCAGTGTGTGCATGGCGTGTGGTTCATTTCACCTCCGCAACCACACCGGGGGGAGCAATCCCAACGCTACACATGAGGAAACTGAGGCACAGAGAGGCCACTCACTGTCCCCGGGTCACCGTGGTTTTGTCCGGGGCCTGTCTGCCGAAGGACTCCTGTTCAGAACCCTCATGGGTGGCTCGGGGCTTCCACGTCCACTCTACTGCCTGGCAGCCCACCACACCACTCGGAACAGCAAGAGGAGGCAATGCCCGCAGGCTTGGCCAGGCCCAGGAAGTGACACCTGCTGTTTCTGAAGCCCAGGAGGCAGGGGGGTACCCTTTCTGTTCCTGAGAGGGGCAAAGAGGGGCAGCGGGGCCTCCCGGTGGGGCTCCGACTCACCAAGCAGCGCAGCAAGTGGGGCTCGGCTCCAGTCGGACGGGGCAGGCACCACAGACACGCAGCCCCTGCCACTTCCGCCAGGCCGAGCCGTGGGTGTGGGGGACAGGAAGCACGCCCGCCCCGCCCACCGCCCAACTGCCACCTCGCCTTCCCCTCCCAGAGCAGCACCCTTGGGACCTCTCTGGGCTGGAGCAGGCCAAAGAGAGGTAAACTGAGGCCCCTGAATCCACAGCCCTCAGCCTAGGGCTATTACCCGACAGATCATAATCATGACGATTGTGAAATAATAGAACCCACTCACTGAGTACCAATCCTGGGCTAAGCATCCCACAGCTCACCGCCCCGAGGTGGGCCGATGAGGCCTGCACACAGATGGAGAAACCGAGGCTCAGAGAGGGGTCCAAACTCGCACAGCTAACAAACGGCAGTGCTGAGTGAGACTCGACCCAGGGTCTCAGTAGGACTTTCACAGGCTTGGGCAAGCTTGCCTTCCTGGGCCCCGTGCCCCACTCAGAAAGGAATTCAGCCCAGTCGGCGTGGCTCAGTGGTTGAGCATCCACCTATGAACCAGGAGATCACGGTTCGATTCCCGGTCAGGGCACCTGCCCAGGTTGTGGGCTCAACCGCTAGGGGTCACACAGGAGGCAGCCAATCAATGATTACCAATCGTCACTGATGTTTCTCTCCCTCCCTCCCTTACCCTTCCTCTCTGAAACTTAAAAAAAAAATTGGCCCTGACCGGTTTGGCTCAGTGGATAGAGCGTCGACCTGCGGACTGAAAGGTCCCAGGTTCGATTCCAGTCAAGGGCACCTACCTTAGTTTCGGGCACATCCCCAGTAGGGGGTGTGCAGGAGGCAGCTGATCGATGTTTCTAACTCTCTATCCCTCTCCCTTCCTCTCTGTAAAAAATCAATAAAACATTTTTTAAATTGTTTTTAAAGAAAGAAAATAATTTGTACTATATTTACAGCTACATTGGCATAAAGACACATATATTATTATCATATATTTAAATGTTTTCTTTGATCCCACAGCTCATTTTTTCCCCCTTATGATTTTAAAAGAAGTTAAAACATCTTCAGGGACCCCTAAAAGTATTACACCAGAGACACGGTGGTCACCGCATCTGACGGAGTAGCCAGTCCTGCTGGGACCCAGGTCTCCTGTAATGCTTCTGTAATGCCAGTGCAGAGCCCAGAGACAGACAGGGGCTTGCCCAAGGTCAGACAGCAGGTAGTCAGCTGACCAGGATGCCCCCCCTCTTCTGGCTGCTCGAAGCAGGGAACAGTGAACTCCCTGGGGATGTCTGACAGGAGCCCCGGCCCCTCCTGGAGATGAACCCTGCCGCCCCAGCGCCAACTCCGGCAAACCTGGGGCTCTATGCCTGGGCTAGTGTGAGACCCAGGATAGAGCCCCGTCAGCAAAGCAGGTCAGACTTTGGCTGCTGGCCTCCTGCTGTGTCCTTGGGCTGCCCCTGACCTCTCTGGGTTTCCTGCGTTTTGTGGAACAGGGTCTGCTGTTTTGCTCCCCCCGACTCGTTTGCTCACAGTAGGGCCAGTTCAGGGTTTTTCTCTCCTTTTCCGTGTCCACCTCGTGGCCATGCTGTGTCGATGGCCAGCGATCAGGGGCTTCCTTCCTGCAGGCTCGGCCATCAGACCTGTGGCCATTTATACACTCCGGCTTGATTCCCACAATCGCACTCAGAAACAGTATCTCGCCTGGGCCATCACCCCAAATGGGGAAACTGAGGCACGGGCCCATGTTGCACAGTGATTGGGCCATTGAGTGGGCATCTGAGCCCACACAGGAATTTTTCAGTCCTCCCCACTGACGCCCCCCCCTTCATCAACTTTTTTGGGCAAACACTGAGCCCCCAACTCCACCTGCCTCCAGACTGGAGACACAGCAGGGGACACCCTTGCAGACTCCCTTCTCTTCTCTCCACTCCCGATCAGCTGTAACCCCATTTATGATCAGTAATAGTGCAATTAGTATTATAATGACCATGTCTATATTTACAGTACTCCCATCCTCCCACAGTCTCCTTTGATCTTCCAAGAGGGATTCAGCCCATTTCACAGAAAAGCACACCGAGGTGCAGAGGGCCAAAGCCATGTACAGAAGAACCAGATTTGAACCTGGGGGCATCAGACTCCTATATCCACTACAGGGACAGAGCTTCAAGGGAAAGGGGACAGGCAGGCCGGCACCTCCTCCTGCCCAGGATCCTGTCCAGGCACTGCCTTGCCCCTGGGGTGGGTGATGGTATGTGGGTCAGGGTGTGCCCTGGGCGGTCCTGCTGGTGAAACCTGGGTGGTAGAGCTTCTGTTCCAGTGATTGCAGCCTGGTGATATAATTTACTGCATGGCAGAGTAGCCCTTCCAGCGATGCCACAGTGTGACCATCAACCCATTTTGCAGCGCAGTAAACTGAGGCTCAGAGGCCAGCGAGGCATGTCAGGGATGGGGATATGTGTGTCTTCAAACCCATTGCTCTCTCACTCCCAAACCACCAACATCTCAAGCAAAAGGGTGGGATCAAGATCTGGCAAAAGATGGGGGGCAGGGGCATCAGAATTTATAGAATACAGGCTCTGAAACCCCCCGGCCCCATTTTCAAAGGAGAAAACCGGCTCAGGAAAGGGCTGCCACTTGCCCAAGGTCACCAGTGACAGGTCCATCCAGAGACGCCTCCTGGTCCCCACTGCAACTCGGCAGATGACTCCTAAGATCCGAGGCAGATGGAGGGGCCACCCACCCCTCCTCCACACCCCACTCTCAGTCAGCCTCCAGCAAGATCCTAATTTACCTCGATTTATTTTAATCCCCAGGAACAGATGCTCACTGCCCCACCCCCACCAAGGCAAGGACCACTCCCAAGTCTACTCCAGGCCCTTGCGGGCCTGGCCTGACCGCCAGGCAAGACACCCGACACTAACCCACTCCCCGGAATTCCAACCTTGGGGTCCATGAAGAGGATGCCAATGAAAGGTCCCCCACCCCATCCCTGTGGCAGGGGGCCGCTATAGGACAGGCTACAGGAGGGGCCCAGAGGACACCCAGTTCTCTACTAGGACTGGATCGGGATTCCCAGTGGAGAAAACGGGAAGGAGGTTCCTTATCTCTGTCCCCAGAGGGTCTGCAGGTCCCAGCTGGGAAGAGGGAAATTGGGGGTGGTCTCCACTTCATCTATCCTGGGTCTCAGGCTGGAAGGGGAGCAGCGCCCGCATCTTTGCAGCCCCAGAGCCTAGACGCAGATACAGGCTTAGAATAAAGGGATTTGAGGAGGGGTCTCGCATCATAGCTGCTCCCCTGTACGCCCCGGTTCTAAGCCAGGAGCCGGGGCATTAGGACCGGGGTCCATGTCTCCCTCCGTGGCCCCCTGATATCACCTGGTGGGGGGGCGGGGGCGCCCACCCTGCAGCCTCCCCCCGGAATCCCTGCTCGCCATCCCTCCAAGTCCCGCTGCACCTTTGCCCGCCGTGGCCACCGGGGCTGCGGGGCACGGTGCGTGCGCTCGCGGGGCGGCGCGGGCCAGGGCGACTGGTGGGATCCACTCACCTCCCGAGCTCGGGCCGAGCCTCGCGCCCGCCGCCACCTGCGGCTCGGTCTCTGACACCCGAGCCCGCCCCGCCCCGCCCTCCGCGGCTGCAGCGGGGCCGCCGGGGGCTCCGCCTCCGGGGCGTGGCCACGAGAGAACCCCGAGGCCGCGCCGGCACCCGGAGGCAGGGCGGGCTCTCGACGCGGCCAGCCATTGGGCCATGTGGGCACCGGCTCCGCCAGCCCGCGCACCGATTGGATGAGTCAGGCTCCTTCAATCGCCCCCACCCCTTCCACCACCTGCAGGTCATCTGCATAATTTAAAGCCACAGGCGTCGCTCCATCCGAGACCGGGTGGGGGGGGAGGGATGACCAATTTATTGGAGCGCCCGCCGTGTACCAGGCACCGAGCAGGGCTCATGGGATGCCCCCCACAAGCCTGTGAGCGGGACATGATGAGGGCTGCCCCCGGATGGGCCCCAGGGGTGGGGAAAACTATCTCCTAGAATGCTGTCATGTCATAGATCTGAAAGGCTCCTGCCCCTCATCTGGGTCCCCCCAAAAGGAGACTTAGTGCATCCCTGTACCCCATTCAACCTCCACTTCAATACCCTGCTGACCTGCCCCTCCCTCACCGCCCCCCCACCTGGTACCAATCCAGCCTGCTCCTCCACCAGCCGCAGAGGCTTGGGAGTTCTGAGAGTCTTCTCCCTCCATCAACCATACTGGTCCTGCCCACCCTGCGTCTCTGAAACACTGCATTTGCCCCTTTTCCTATACCGGGAGTGGCCCGGGTCCAGGCCCAGTGTTCTCCAGGCTGGACGCTGCCTCCGTTTCCTACCCCTGCCTCAGACAACCTCTGTCCCCCACAGCAACTATCTTTTTAAAAATTAAACATTCTGTTTTGAGCAGTTTTCAGTTTACAGCATTATTGTGAAGATGGTGTAGAAAGTTCCTGTGTATCCCACACCCCGTTCCCCTATTATTAACATCTTGTATTAATATAGTACATTTGTCACAACACTGAACCCACATTGAGACGCGAAGTCCACAGTTTATTCAGATTTCCTGTTCTCACTAATGCCTTCTGCCGTCCCAGGATCCTTTGTGGCATTTAGTTGCCACGTCTCTCGAGGCTCCTCTGGGCTGAGACAGTTTCTCAGACTTTCTTGGTTTTGATGACCGTTACAGTTTTTGAGAACTGGTCAGGAGTTTTGATTTAAACACATATATATGGGTCCTGGCTGGTGTGCTCTGTGGTTAGCACGTAGGTCCGAAAATTGAAGGGTCACAGGTTTGATTCCCAGTCAAGGGCAAGTGCCTGGGTTTCATGTTTAGTACCTGGATGGCAATTTAACCCCAGGAAACACAAGAGGGCATGTGCGTGAGGCAACCAAATTAATGTCTCTTACATTGATGTTTCTCTCTCTCTCTCTCCATTCCTCCCTCCCACCATCTCTAAAAGTTAATGGGGAAAAAACCATATATATATAGAGAGAGAGAGAGAGAAAGACAGAGAGAGGTGGGGGGAAGGGGAGGGCGAGAAAGAGAGAGAGAGGATTAGAGGCCTGGTGCACAAAATTTGTGCACTGGAGTGGGTGGAGGGGTCCCTCAGCCCAGCCTGCACCCTCTCGGTCTGGGACCCCTCAGGGGATGTCCGACTGCTGGCCTAGACCCGATCCCCCTCCTGCAGTCCGGGACCCCTTGCTCCTTACCGCTCACTTGCTCACTGCTCCTTACTACTTGGCTTGCTACTCCTTAGCGCTGCTGCTGAGGCAGGAGAGGCTCCCGCCACCGCCACTGCACTTGCCAGCTCTGAGCCCCGCTTCTGACTGAGCTGCCCTCCCCCTGTGGGAGCTCACTGACCACCAGGGGCAGCTCCTGCATTGAGCATCTGCCCCCTGGTGGTCAGTGCACATCATAGCGACCCGCCATTCCACTGTTCAGTTGATTTGCATATTAGGGTTTTATTATATAGGATTGGCCTGGCTGGTGTTGCTCAGTTGGTTGAGCATCGTCCCATGTACCAGTTGCTGGTTTAATTCCCAGTTAGGGCACATGTCCAGGTTGTGGGTTTGATCTCTGGTCAGGGTGCATACAAGAGGCAACTGATGGATGTTGCTCTCACATTGATGTTTCTCTGTCTCTCCCTCTCCTTTCCTCACTCTCTAAAATCAATAAAAACATTTAAATATATGTTGAAATATACTTGACATACAATATTGTGCAAATATAAGGTGTACATGTTGATTTGATATTTATATGTATTACTATATGATTGCCACCATTGAGACTTGTGGTGTTTTTCTCAATGTTGGACTGGGGTGATGGGTGTGGGGAGGAGAACGGGTGTGAAGAGATGACGTTCTCTTCTCATCACACTGAGACCAGGGCACATGCCATCAACATGACTTTTCACTGTGATGTTGACCTCAACCACCTCGTTGAGGCGGTGCCTGCTAGGTGTCTCCTCTGTAAAGCTCCTCTCTTCCCCCTTCCTGTGCTGTATCCCTTGGGAGGAAGTAATCATTTACAGCCCCACCCGAGGGTGGGAGTCCTGCTTCCCCTTGAGGCAGAGCGTCTGCATAAATTATATGGGATTCCTCTGCTTGGGAAACGTCTCTTCTCCCCCCTTTATTGATCCAATTATTCCTGCAGTGTATCCAGGGACTCGTGGATATTTATTTTACACGTTGAGTTACAATCTAATACTACTTCACTGATTTCCTTGCTCACACTGTCCCAGCTTTGGCCACGGGGAGCTTGTTCCGTTGGCTCTCGTGTCCCTATCGCATGTGTCCTTGGTATTTTTCTCTTCGCCCTTCCTACTGTCACTACGGGGTGCTCCAAGCTCATCTCACCTATTTCCTGCCCCAGGCTGCAAATCAGCCTTTTTTCCCCAGGAGCAGCCTTGCTGCCTTTCCCTGGAGAATGGTGTTAGAACCAAGACTGGGCAGCAGGGGTGCTCACCGCTCCTGAGATTTCACTGCTAGCCTGTGTATGTGCACAAATCTATACACATTTCCACATGTAACTGCCTGTACCTGTATGAAGTTAAACATGAGCTCGTGTAGATGTCTCCAATGAGAAACCTGCCTCCCCCATCCACTCTCCATTGCTTCACTGTTCCGTTCCAGGTGCACTGAGGGTGGCTTTAGGGGGTTAACCCCAAGATGGGGTTTCGTTGTTGTTGTTTTCAATATACTTATATTGATTTCAGAGAGGAAGGGAGAGGGAGAGATAGAAACATCAATGATGAGAGTGAATCATTGATTGGCTGCCTCCTGCACGCCCGCCCCCCCCCCCCCCGGGGGATCAAGCCTGCAACCCAGGCATGTGCCCTTGACCAGAATCAAACCCAGGACCCTGAAGTCTGCAGGCCGATGCTCTATCCACTGGACTTGTTGTTTTTAAAATAGAAACCCTTTATCTGCTTCTGCAGCTCCAAAACCTCCCCTGACTACTCAGGACCCTCAGTCAAGACTCCAGCCCCTCCCCATAGCCCTGCAGGCCTGTGCAATCCAGCTTTGCCCCCTCTTTGAAGTCTGAACAAAAGCAGCCCCGACCCAGGACCTTTGCTCCTGCTGTTCCCTCTGCCCAGAGCGCTCTCCTCCCAGCTCCACATCTGACTGGTAACTTAGCTCTCAAACCCTATCTGGGAGCTGACGCCCCCTCCCACTCCAGGACCGACTGGGGTGTTGTGTCAGGCTCAGCCCTCTCCCCCGACATGCTGGGGCCTCCTTGGGGGCCCTGGCACCATCCACACCAGCCAGGTGGGGTCTGAACTGAATTCTACTCCCCACACTTGCCTCCCGCAAGCCCGGGCCCGAGGCTAGGTAGAGAAGGAGAGAACTTGTTTCACAGGCAAGACCTTGGCTCCTGGACAAGTCACAGAGTGAAGACGTGTCGGAAGCTTGACGTGATCCAGGAGCACTAGAGGCAGAGCTCTCACCTGCCCTGCCCTTGATCCCAGCAGGTCCTGTGGTGAGAGGAGGCAGGATGCAGAACAGGTCCATGTGGGGTGCCTGGAGCGAAGCAGGCCAGAGGACACTCGAGGTCCCATCAACACCCCTCCAGCCCAAGACCACCTCGGCCGCAGGTTCACGGGCCCATGTTTTTATTTCTGAGATGGTTAACAACATTCACAAGATCACCCAGCGGTGTCGCCAAGCTGGATATAACCAGCACTTGCTGAGCACCTGTGTGCCAGGCAGGAGAGCTACATGCTGTGTGTAGGCAGGTGCCTGTCCCAGCAGCAATCCAGGCTACGGACAAGAAGGAAGCACAAGAGGGTGGACAGGGTGGCATTGAAAAAGGACTAGGTCAGGCAGAGCCGGAGGAGTGCCTGGGCTGGGGGTGGAGGAGGGACAAGAGAGCAGGGAGGACTTCCTGGAAGAGGGGCCCAGCAGGTGGGGCTTGGAAGATGAGAGGTTTCTGTGCTGCTTTTCCCCAGAGAACCCTCTCCTCCCTTCCCCCTCACAGCCTCCCAAGAGCTCACATCTTCCCAGAAAAGTGCTTCAATCCCACTCCACTAGGGACCTGGGCTCCCAGCCCCACGCCCTCCCTTCCTCAGTGCCTCCAAATCTGGGAGCCCCAAACCTGGTCTTCTCACTGCTCCCCAGCATGGCCCGCCCTCAGCCCCAAGAAGGGGAACTTGCAACGGCTCCGTGGGGCATGCTGGCAGCTGCAGGGGCCTTCAGTGTCACATCTCCTCTCAGTTCCTCTGCCTCTCTGGGTCCCTCCCCAGGCGTGCTTTCCCCTAATGTGGCTTGACCCTTTGCATCCTTACCCTGGGGTGGCATGGGGCCTCCTCTGGGCACAGCATGCCACCCCTCCCCCCCAGCTCTGTGGGTTGGATCTCCTGTGTCTGGCTCCCCCTCAGTACTGTTGGGCCCGTGAGGGCAGCATCTGCTGAGTGATGACTGGCTGCATGGTGGCATTCCAAGCAGAGGACACGGAAGTGCAAAGGCCTGGAGGCGGGACCTGGATGTTGAAGCAACATGAGAAATCCCAGGAGGGTGGTTTCGGCTCAGGCAGCTCAGGGGTAGGATATCGGGGAGGGGCTGCCGCCGGTTCGCAGGCGGTGCAGTGGGTGCTGGGCCAAGAGCACACATCTGGCTCCAGCGCAGGCCCAGCACCCTTAGGTGCTCCGCTGCTGCAGGGATATTTTTAGTGGCTGCTCCTGCAGAGGCTGGGCCAGACGGCTGTCAGAAGAGACTGGGCGAGAGGAGGCAGAGGGTGCAACCTGTTCTAGCATGTGGATGGGAAGGGGCCAGAGTTATGCCTGGACCTCTCGGCCCCAGCCTTGTTGTGTAAATAAAGCTTTATTGGAATGCAGCCATTTCCATCTGTTCAGTTACAACAGCAGAGCTGGGTGGTGTGGACAGACTGTATGGCCCAGGATGCCAAAAATCTACCTGGCTTTTTTTTTACAGAAAGTTTGCCAGGGCGACACTCTCTGCGGGGAGAGGGAGGAGGGGGGCTTGGAGGTAGTTACTAGATGATTTTCACCACTATTTCTGATTCTCTTCCTTCCAGGTACAAGGGAGGAGCTTAGTGTCGCTCAGCTCCAGAGTCAGGCAGTCATGTGACTTGCCTTAGTCAATGAAATGCTTCCTGGGCAAGCCTCTAGGAGATGGTCCCGACTGACCGCCAGGTGACCCTTCCTGCCTCGCCACCTGATGTCGGAGGTGGTGGAAGTTGTCGAGTTGGGGTGCTGAGAAACACACCACGTCAGAAATGTGGAAGGAGGGAAAGAGCCACCAAGTATGCAGGGCCACAGCCTAAATGCCTCGTGCCCCCAGCTTATGAAAACAAAAATAGAGTCAAAGTAGAGATTTCAACACCTGTCACTCCCCTGTGACTCTGATTCCTAACGGCTGTAGACTGGTGTGCCCCCTAAATTCCTATGCCGAAGCCCAAATCCTCAGCGACATGGTTAGGAGGGAGGGCTTTGGGAGGTCACTAGGGCTCGATGAGGCCGTTGGGGGTGGAGCTGCTGTGATGGCACTTGCTCTCTCCCCTGCCATGTGAGGACACAGCCAGGAGGCAACTGTCTGCAAGCCAGGACCCCATTATGCTGGCACCCTGATCTGACTGCCAGCCTCCAGACCATGAGAATTAAGTGTCTGTTGTTTGAACTGCCCAGCCCATGGTATCGTTATAAGAGCCTGAACAAATGGAGACACTGAGCCGGAAGAAGGAATCTGTACCATGAAGCAAGCAACCACACACAGCAATTCAGGCAGAAGAGCATGGGCTGCTGTTACAAAGTATCACAGACTTGGGGGGCTGCAAGAAACAGACGTGAGTAGGGCCGGTTTCTCCAGGAGGTTCCAGGGGAGGAGTCTTCCTCACCTCTTCCAGCTTCTGGAGGTCTGGTGTTCCTCAGCTTATGGCTGCATCGCTCCAGTCTGCTTCCATCTGCACTCAGTTTTACCTCTGGGTCTGGGTCTCCCTGTCCTTCATAAGGACACTTGTCATTGGCTTTAGAACTACCCTGATCTAGGATGATCTCATCTCAAGATCCTTTACTTAATTACATCTGCAAAGTCAGTTTTCCACATCCAGTCACATTCACAGGTATCAGGAGCCAGGATTCTGACATGTTTTTTTGAGTCACCATTCAACCCATTACAGATGATGTCTCATCTAAAACTAGAGGCCCGGTGCACAAATTCATGCACAGGTTGGGTCTGGTCAGCACCGCCCCGATCGGGGTGGGTTGGGAGGGCCCTCAGGGGCAGGGGCAGCCAGGGGGAGGGTCTGTGGATGGTTGGCCGGCTGGCCCTGCCCCCTGGTCAAATGCCCAGTCGAGGGGACAATTTGCCTATTAGCCTTTTATTACACAGGCTTTTACCTAAGAGCTTCTATACATGCATGGCAAGGGCAGGGGCTGCTGTTTGCATCTTTGGGATTCAGATTCTCCTTTAAGACCTTCCTGCAGCTGTGACTCCAGGAACAGAGGGCAGCTTTTGTTTCATGGCTTTGGAGCAGAGTCGGGGGCGCAAACCTCACCTCAGCCATGATTGGTCTACATGGCAGGGGTCCAGCAGCTGCCTCCCTTGTCTGTAAAATGGGACCCTCACCAGCGGCCAGGGCGGGCTGGAGGCTGCAGTTAACAGCGAGTGCCACTGCCAGCACTCATTGCTGGGGAGACATGCCCTCTTCTATGCCTGACCTGGGGACCCACATGGTAACGACGATTCCCAGGTGCCACCTAGCCTCCGGTCGGCAGAAGGAACCGAGGCCACAGTGGCATGTGCACTTGGTTTATTTCTGATGCAGTGATTCTCAGGACGGTGGCAGACTGGGGCTGAGGGGTGGGGTAGGTGCAGCGGTGAGGCAGGACTAGAACTCCACCTTGCAAGCAGGGAAGGCCTCGTCCTGCATGGACACCGTGCTGTTGCTGCCCAGCACCGTGATGCCGAGCGCCTGGTGCTGGGCGTGCGTCTCCTCGTACCACTCGTGCATGGCCATGGAGTCGAAGGTGGGGATCAGGGTCACCTGTGGCAGGAAAATAAGCAAGCACTGAAGGGGAGAATGCTCTGCTCCCGTGACCCAGCCCCCGGGCAGCTGAGGTGCCCTTCTCTGACCACATGAGTTCCGCCTCCCCAGCGGCCAGCCTGTCCCTGAAGTCCTTCTGATCCCGTAGCACCCAAAGGACCCTCTTACAACCCAGGAGACCGGGCCAGGGCCCTGGGAACCCCCTCTGTGCCTCCCAATCTAGGCTCACCCGGGCCTCCCTGCAGCTCCTCGAACACACAGGCTCCCCCTCACCTCCAGGCCTTTGCCCACGTTGTGGCCTTCACTCACACTCTCCCTCCAGGCTGCTTTGTCAGCTGTGTGCAAGGTCAGGGGCCTCACTCGCACATACTGAGTGGGCAGCCAGGTGCCTAAGCTCTCCCTCTACCCAAACTTGCCCCGCCCTTCAGTGCTCGGTTTCAAGGCTTCCTTTGGGGACGACCGCCGTCCTCTTTCTCAACCGTGTAGATGCCACAACCCCACCTGTTCCTCCTGGCCAAGTCTCAAGACAGCAGGGTGGCTAAGAACTGGGGTCAGGAGAGGTGACAAACCAGCCCTGCCCTGCATCCCCAATCAGGTTGCCGCAGAGGAATGAGGGAACAGATGTGACAGGAACAGCAACCTGAGAGATGGGGATGGCTCCTGCCTCCTTTCCTTGTGGCCTTGGGGATGCAGGTGAATCTGAGCCTCAGTCCCACCTCTGTGTGGGTTCAACAGGAACATACCGGGAGTCACTGACCCCGCCCAGTGTCAAGACTGTCCAAGGCCGTAGGGTGGTCGCTCACCTGTAGGTCTCGGTCCCACTGCTGCTTGCCGGCCAGCAGTGCGTCCAGGACGGCCCGCATGCCCTCCTCCTTGTGCTGGTCCTGGCCGCTGATGACGTAGCAGAGTGAGCGCACCCGCCGAAAGAACTCCTCATTTAACAGGCAGACGCTGCCCCCGCTGGGCAAGTAGGCCAGGTCAAGGTAGACAGGGGAGCCAGGTGAGGCCTCCAACCCACCTGGCCGGCTGCTGGCTGGCCCTGTGGGCAGGAAGGATGGAGTCAGTCATGAGTCTCAGGGCTTGGGACCAGGCTTCTAGCTCTGTGTGCACCTCCCCAGTGCTCCTCCTCAACAGGAGGCCTGATCTCACTGTCTAATGGTTAGCTGCTGACAAGCCCTCTCTGGCACGGACAGTTACTCAGTGAACTCTGTAAACGTCTCTGGCTGCCTCCTCAGTGCCCCCCTTGCCAGTCCCCAGACACAGACATCCTTCAGGCCAGAAGGAGGGGCAACTGTGGAGGGCTTCCTGGAAGGGGGGGGTTTGGGGCACTTGAGCCCTAAAAGCAGCTGATGCTTGGAAGGTTTGCTGCTCCTGCAGCACGCAACTGTTCAGTTACTCAAGTGACATTTATCAAGCCCTCCTGGGCCCCACGTCCTGGAGATATGGTAATGACCAAGACAGACAAAATCCCTGCCCACAGGGGCAACGCAGAGCAAGAGCTGGTGTGGGAGGGATCGAGTTGCAAGAAGGGACAGGGAGGCCTGGATGAGCTGGGGCTCATCCGCGGCCCTGAACCCGGAGCCGTGCAAGGGGGACAGGGCTGCCCCTTTGGGATGAGTGAATTCTAACACTTGGTTGAGGTCTTGGGCGCACAGGAAGCCTACCAGACGCTCGATGTCGGGAACATAAATGTTGTGCAGCTCAGGGTGTGGGCCCAAAGGGCTGCAGGGCAGCTGCAAACAAATGAATCTCCTGGTTTTGGGCAAATGGCACCTGTCACTCAAACTGGGGATTGTGGTGGTGAGGATCCCGCATGGAGCCTTAGGAAGAGAAAGCAACTGTGGCAATGGAAAGTGCAAGGGAGACAGGAGCAGGAGAGTTGGGGGGCAAAGAGAAGATGAGGGGGATCATAGGCAGGAGGATAGGGCAGAGGAGGGACCAGGCAAGCGATGACCTATAGGCTAAACATGGCAACCATGTTTTTATAAAGATGGTTTTACTGGAATATCTGTTCAGGTACTTACTGAGATGGTCTGGTCTGCAAAGCTGAAGTTTGCCCTCTGGCACTGTTTGCTGATATAGAACGGAGGGGCAGAACCCTGAGTGGCCAACGCTGTGGCCTCTCAAAGAGGCCAAATGCCCTGGCAGACAGAGCCTCAGATAACCCCCAGTCTCTAGGTGCCCACGGACCCGAGGGGGCCATCCTCTCCCTGTGCTGGGAACCCCTGACGTGCCAAAGGTCACAGGGGCCCATCAGGTGCCTCCCTTGGAATCTGCCCACAGACAAGAGGTAATAGCTCAGGTGGGTGCTGAGGCTTGAAGAGACTCAAGAGACCAGGGTGTCCAGCAGCCAAGGACACCCCTCAGCTCCTGGACAGGAGGACGACCCCGGGTACCTGCAATGGGGCCCGTCCCACAAGCAAGTGCTCAGTAAATAAAGTGCTCAGTTATTACTGTCGTCACCAACCCTCCCTAGGTCATCTAGGCCTGTGCTAACCAATGCAGTGGATGCCAAGTACTGCAGTGTGGTTGGTGTGGGCCAACATGAGCTAGGAGTGTCAAATGTATGCCAGGCTCCCAAAACCTAAGAGTAGAACAGCGAAGAGGAACTACCCAATAATTTATTTTGTTGCTTACATGTGGAAGCATCATCTTTATACAGTGCTATGCAGGAGTTTTAATACAGTTGGAGGATTCTAGGAAGATGGGGCAGTAGGAAGCACTAGGAATTCCTCTTCCCACCCAGAGGACAACCAAATTGTAGCCTCAAGTTGAAGCGACTTCCATGGGACTTAAAGGACTGACATTTCTCCCCGACTCCCTCCTGCCTCCTCAGTGCTGGGAGCTAGATATTTAAGCAACTACATATGCAGGAGAACTTAGAAACTCACCACACAAGCCCAGAGAAAGGTAGAGGCTGAGAAAAGACCTGACAACACTACATTTACACCTCAGACTGATCTCCATCACAGAGATAGCCCACAATAACGAAACACACAAAAAGCCACAGCAAACCCCAGGGAAGGAGAAAAATCTGGATTTCTAGAGTTATCACATTATGTTCAAACGTCCAGTTTAAAAAAAAAAAAAAAATCGAAGGGCACACAAAGAAAGAGGAAAGTATGGATCATTTAAAGGAAAAACAATTAATAAACAAAAAATCAACACTGACAAAGATTTCAAAACAACCGTGTGAAAGATCCTCAAAGAACTAAAGACATGGAGAAAATCAAGAATACAGTGTATTAACAAAATAGAAGATCAATAAGGAGATAGAAAACAAAAAAAAATAAACCAAAAAGTAATTCTGCAGCTTAAAAAAAAGTGTAATAGCTTAAATGAAAACTTCATTAGAGGGATTCTGTTCAAGATTTGAACAGGAAAAAAAAAATCAGTGATCTTGATGATAGAACAATGGAAATTACCGAATCTGAGGCACAGAAAGAAAAAAGATTAAAGAAAGTGAATAGAGTCTAAGAAACCTCTGGAACACCATCAAGAGGACCAACATAGTATGGCCGGTGTGGCTCAGTGGTTGAGCATCGACCTATGAATCAGGAGGTCATGATTTGATTCACAGTCAGGGAAAATGCCCAGATTTCGGGCTCGATCCCCAGTGTGGGGCGTGCAGGAGGCAACCGATCAATGATTCTCTCTTATCCCTGATGTTTCTCTCTCTCTCTCTCCCTCCCTCTTCCTTCCTCTCTAAAAATAAAAATTAAAAAATAATAATAATAAAAAGAGGAACAACATATGTATGATGGAATTCCCAGAAAGAGGCAAGAGAATAGAGGAGCAGAAAGATTATATGGGGGGAAATAATAGCCTAAATTTCCCATATTTGATGAAAGACACAAACATTAGCACCCAAGAAGCTTAATAAATTCCAAGTACAATGAACTCAGAGACCCACACTGAGACACATAATCAAACTCTTGAAAGCAAAGACAAAGAGAGAATCTGAGAGAATTTTAAAAGGGAGTTTTATAGCTATAATCTTACAGTTCAAAAGCTTATATTGAAAAATAATATCTCGGAGATTCCAAAATGGCAGCAGAGTAAGTGGAAGCTACTTTGACATGCTCCCAGGACCAAAATGGAATAACAACTAAAATACAGAAAACCATCCTGAATAATCAATTGAAGACTCGCTGGAGCGAACCCTGCTACAGAGACTGGTAGGAAGTGCTGAGGTGCAAAGGGCTGGCTGAGCTCCCACAGACAGCATCTGAAGTTCCAGAGGGATACCTCAGCTGTGGGTGGTTCCCATTGAGAACCCTGGGACCTAAATCCCAAGCTGGGCCCACCAGCCCAGAGCATGAGAACTGAGAAAGGTGCCTATATAACATCTGGCTGTGCAAAGCAGCAGGGTGGTTGTCTGCCTAGGAGAGATGCCTGGAAATGCAGGTACCTTCTTAAAGGGCCAACACAAAATTTTGTGTGCAGCCACTCACACTGGGCTCCAATAGAGGGAGGGTAGAGTAGACTAGAGCTGTGTGAGCAGAATCCAGGGTTGTGGGCTCTGGGATTTGAGCTCAGACGGCAGCTGCTCCAGTTTCCTGTGCTGAGTCATTCCCTCATACTGCAGAGGACATTTTTCTCCAGCAGACCTTTATCATCCAGGTAGTTTTTTCCTGGTGGGGAGGGAGCAACTGCCCCACAATGTAGAAAAACCACTCGCCCTACCCTGAGGCTAATCAAGATTGATAATAATCAGAATGCAGGCAGAGATGAGTCTCTGAAGGCTTTGAGTCTTTGTCTGATCTAATTCTGGACCTGGGGTTAGGAAAAGCAGACCCTGGTGCATATCTTGGTCCTTTCCAAAGGCACCCAACTCCAGCAGAGGGAGCCATACACTGAGAATTGCTGATAGCTCCAAACAGGGTACTCGGGCCAGTCACAAAGAGCATCTGACATTGTCCTGCACTGGAAGTTGTCACAGATCTACCTACTACACAGACACAAACCTAAACAGGCAGCCAAAATAGGAAGACAAAAAAATAATCTCCCAAGTGAAAGAACAAGAGAATTCTCCAGAAGAGAAACTAAATGAAATGGAGATAAGAAATGTATCAGATATAGAGTTCAGAATAATGATGGCAAGGATGCTTAACAGCATGAGAAAAGATATAGTAACTATGAAAAGGGAAAAGATGAAAATGAAGTATGACATAGCACTAATAAAGAAGACACTGGAAGGAATACACAACAGATTAGGGGAAGCTAAGGATCAGATCAGTAAATCAGAAGACAGGGCAGAAAAAAATCAACCAGAGAACCAAAAAGAAAAAACAATTAAAAAAACGAGAGGACAGCTTAAGGGAGTTGTGGGACAATATGAAATGTAACTATATTCATGTCATAGGAGTACCAGAAGGTGAAGAAAGTGAGCAAGGGATAGAAGGTGTTTGAAGAAATAATAGCAAAAAACTTCCCTAACCTGGTGAAGGAAAAAGTCATATAAGTCCAGGAGGCACAGAAGTCCCAAGCAAGAACGCAAACAGGCCCACATCCAGACACATCATAATTAAAATGCCAAAAATTAAAAACAAAAAAAGAATCTTAAAGGTAGCAAGAGAAAAGCAATGTTACCTACAAAGGAGCTTCCATAAGGCTATCAGCTAATTTTTTCATCAGGAACTCTACAGGCCAGAGGGAATGGCATGAAATAATCAAGGTAATAATAAGCAAGGAACTGAAACCAAGATTACTATACCCAGCAAGGCTATCATTCAAAATAGATGGTGAAATAAAAAGCTTCCCAGACAAAAAAAAGAAGGCTAAAGGAGTCTATTACCATCAAAACAGCACAGCAAGAAATGCTAAAGGGCTGGTGTAATGAGAAGAATAGAGAGAGAAACAGGCATAAAGAATTTAAATGGCAATAAATAAGTACCTATCTAATCTAATAAAAGAGTAATATGCAAATTAACCCTTACTCCCAAGCCACTCACACCTAAGCCACACCCACCAGCCAAGCCACGCCCACCAGCCAATCAGAGCAACTATGTGCAAATTTACCCAGCCAAGATGGCAGCCGGCAGCCACGGAGATAGAGCAAACAGAAGGCTTCACTGCACCAACAATGGAGGAAACTGCCTACCTCGGCTGGCTGTAGCCTCCGCTCATGGCAACAAAGTTTCAATTATAGAAGCCACGGAGCTGAAGCAAACAGGAAGCTTTGTTGCACCAGCAATGGAGGAAACTGCCTGCCTAGGCAGGCTGTGAACTTCGCTCAAGGCAACAAAGTTTCAATTATAGAAGATAAATAAACCCCAGAAACCTGCTTCCAGCCAGCCTTGCTGTGACGTTGGGGCAATGGGAGCTGTGGCCAGCCTGCAAACAGCCATCAGCCCCTCACCCAGGTGGGCCAGGCACCCCAGGGGGGGGACACCCACCTTGAAGGAGCTGTGGCCAACCTGCAAACAGCCATCAGCCCCTCACCCAGGCTGGCCAGGCACCCCAGCAGGGACCCCTACCCTGAAGGGGCTGTGGCAGCCAGCCTGCAAACAGCCGTAAGCCCCTCACCCAGGCTGGCCAGGCACCCTAGCAGGACCCCACTCCCTGAAGAGAATGTGGCCAGCCTGAAAACAGCCCTCAGCCCCTTACCCAGGCTGGCCATGCACCCCAGCGGGAACCCCACTCCCTGAAGGGAATGTGTCCAGCCTGAAAACAGCCATCAGCCCCTCACCCAGGCTGGTCAGGCACCCCAGCGGGAACCCCACCCTGATCCGAGACACCCTTTAGGGAAAACCAGCTGGCCCCCACCCATGCACCAGGCCTCTATCCTATATAATCCTATACAATAAAAGGGTAAGATGCAAATTGACCCTAACAGCAGAACCACTGGGAATGACTGGTCACTATGACACACACTGATCACCAGGGGGCAGACTGCCCCTGGTGGTCAGTGCACTCACACAGGGGGAGCTCTGCTCAGCTACAAGCCAGGCTGACGGCTGCCAGTACAGCAGTGGTGGTGGGAGCCTCTCCTGCCTCCTCAGCAGTGCTAAGGATGTCTGACTGCAGCTTAGGCCTGCTCCCTGCTGGCAAGTGGACATCCCCTGAGGGCTCTCGGGCTGCCAAAGGGATGTCTGACTGCCATCTTAGGCCCAATCGCCTGGGGAGCGGGCCTAAGCCATCAGGTGGACATCCCCCAAAGGGTCCCAGACTGCGAGAGGGCACAAGCCGGGCAGAGAGACCCCTCTCCCCACTCTGAGTGCACAAATTTTTGTTCACTGGGCCTCTAGTCAATAATAATCTTAAATGTAAATGGATTAAATGCTCCAATTCTCAGAGGGAAGACAGGGGTGGGTGGGTGGGTGGGTGGGAAGGTATCAACCAAAGAACTTACATGCATATATGCATAACCCATGGACACAGACAATAGGGTGGTGAAGGTCCAGGGTGAGGGCGTGCTAGAAGGGGTCAATGTGGGGGTGGGAATGGAGAAAGGGGACATATGTAACACTCTCAACAATAAAGATTTAGCCCAGCAGCATGACTCAGTGGTGGAGCATTAACCTATGAACTAGGAAGTAACAGTTCGATTCCTGGTCACATGTCCTAGTTGCTGGCTCGATCCCCAGTATGGGGCATGCAGGAGGCAGCCAACTGATGATTCTCTCTCATCATTGATGTTTCTATCTCTCCATCCCTCTCCTTTCCTCTCTCTGAAATCAATAAAAAGTATATTTAAAAAATATATATATCCAATCAACAACCTAACTTTACAACTTAAAGAACTAGAAAAAGAACAAAGTAAATCTAAAGCTAGCAAAAGAAAAGAAATAAAGATTGGAGCAGAGAGCAATAAAATAGAGAATAAAAAAACAACACAGAAGCAATGAAACCAAAAGTTGGTTCTCTGAAAAGATTTTAAAAATTGAGAAATCTTTATTTTTAAAAATTGTTTGCTCTACTGACTTTAGAGAAAATGGGGGAGGGGGGGACAAAAGAGAAACAGAGAGAAAGCAATGCAAAAGAGACATGTATTGGTTGCCTCTCACACACACCCCAACTAGGGCCAGAGAACCTGAAACCCAAATATGTGCTGTTGACCAGGAATTGAACCTGCAACCCTACAGAGCATGGGGCAACACTCTAGCCACTGAGCCCATCAGCCAGGACCAAATTGACAAATCTTTAGATGGGCTTAGAACAAAAGAGAGAAGACTCAAGTAAGGTAAGAAATAATCAGTGGAGCCCTGGCCAGTGTGGCTCAGTTGGTTGGGTGTCGTCCCATGCATCGAAAAGTGACTGGGTTCAATTCCCAGTTGGGGTGCGTACAGGAAGCAGCCAACTGATATTTATCTCTCACACTGTTTGACTCTCTCTCTCCCCCTCCTCCCTCACTCCCTTTCTCTCTTTCTCAAATCAATAAAAACGTATTTTTTAAAAAAAAAAATCAATGGAATAAAGAGCTCATAATGAACTCTCACATATATGGTCAAAAGATTTTTAAAAAATATATTTTTTTATTGATTTCATAAAGGAAGGGAGAGGGACAGATAGAAACATCCATGAGAGAGAATCATTAATCTGCTGCCTCCTGCATGCGCCCCCTCTCACTGGGGATCAAGTCCGCAACTGGATATGTGCCCTGACTGGGAATCAAACAGCAGCCTCTTGGTTCACAGGTTGATGTTCAACCACTGACTCACACTGGACGGGCATAATCAAATGATTTTTGATAAGGGTGGCAAGACTATTCAGTGGGGGACAGAATAGGCTTTTCAACAAATGCTGTTGAAAAACATAGATATCCACATGCAAAAGAATGAAGCTGAACCTTTGTTTAGTAGCATCCTATATAATAAAAGGCCAATATGCAAATCAACTGAACAGCGGAATGACCAGTTGCTATGATGTGCACTGACCACCAGGGGGCAGATGCTCAACGCAGGAGCGGCTCTGGCTGGCAGGGTCTAATTGCTGGATGGGGAATGAGGAACCGGGGGTGGGTGGCAGTGGTTGTGGGTGACACCAGGCCAAGGCCCCCGCCCCACTGGTTGCCCCACACACAGAGGGCTACCAGCAGCAGGGCTGGTGAGCAGGCAGGAACGGCCAACCTCTTGGTCCTTCCCTACTGGCCGGCAGGCTCCAATTGCCCGAAGACAAATGGGGAACTGGGGATGGGTAGCGGCAGGAGGTGGGGCCAGCTGCTGGCAGCAGGGAAAGATAGCCCTGATCACAGGCAGGCCTAGGGACTGCACCCATGCACAAATTTCATGCACCGGGCCGCTAGTATTTAAAAATTAACTCAGCCCTGGCCAGGTAGCTCAGTTGGTTTCATAGTATAGCTGAACTATTAATGATGGGTAAGACAAAAGGACCATACCTCCTGAGGGTGGATAACTGTCCAGTCAGGGCACATACAAGAATCAACCAATGAATGCATAAATAAACAGAACAAAAATTGATGTCTTTCTCTCTCTAAAACCAATTAATAAGTTAACTCAAAATTGATCAAAGAGATCATTTAAGAGCTAAGACTATAAAACTCTTAGAAGAAAACGTAAGGCAAATCTTCCTGACATTGGATTTGGCAATGAGTTCCTGGATATGACACCAAAATCACAGGCAACAAACAAAGACAAATTGTACTTTGTAAGGAAAAAAACGTAAAAACTTCTGTGCATCAAAGGCAACCCACAGGCCTGGTCATGGTGGCTCAGTGGTTGAGCATCGACCTATGAACCAGGAGGTCACGGTTCAGATCTGGGTCAGGGCACAAGCCCAGGTTGCAGGCCTAAATCCCAGTAGGAGGCATGCAGAAGGCAGCCAATCGATGACTCTCTCTCATCATTGATGTTTCTCTATCTCTATCTCCCTCTCCCTTCCTCTCTGAAATCAAAAGGCAACCCACAGAATGGGAGAAAAATATCGCAAATCATATCTCATAAGGGATTCATATCAAGAATACAAAAAGAATTCCAGAACCCAATTAAAAAAATACAAACCAGCCTATGAAAAAAAGGACAAAGGACTGTGTAGACATTTCTCTAAAGATATATAAACAGCCAACAAGAGATGAAAATATGTTCAACACTGCTAATCATCAGGGAAGTGCCAATCAAAACCACAAGATACCACTTCTCACCCATCAGGTTGGCAACTATAAAAAACCACAAACAGCGAAGTGCCGAAAGGAAATCACTGCATCTACAGAAAATATACACAGGGATGAAGGCAAAGTAAGGACTATTCTCAGATGAAGGGAAATGAGGAGAACTGTTAGCACACCGGTGCTATGAGAATGCTCACGGAAGTTTTTTAGGCTGAAGGGAAGTAATAGCAAGAGGAAAACTTAAGGAATGAAGAAGAAACATTAAGTTCTTTTAAACATATGTTATTGAGAGCAAAAATCTAACAGTATCTGGTCAGGTTTCCAATGTACCATATGGACATAGTTCATGTAACAACTATAACATAAAAGGAGGAGGATAAAAGGATCTATACAGCTGTAGAGCTTCTACATTTTACTTGAAGTGATAAAATATTAATTGTACAGACTGTAAACTGTTCTGATTCTGTATTAATTTCATCGTGAGCTTAAAATCCTCTGTGTGGTGTCTAAGACAGCTGCCAAAAACTCTCTTTATAGATGTAAACAAAGCTGACTTCATTTCTGTGTGTGTCCCCGGTTTCTTTCCAGTTTCCATGTTTTGAACCTGACCAAACTAGTCTCAGCCAGCACAAAGCCTCATCATTAATGACCAGCCGTGTTTGATAAGCTTATATAATGTGACCATAAAGATTCCTAGCAGCGCCCTAGCTGGTTTGGCTCAGTGGATAGAGCGTCTCAGGTTTGATTCCGGTCAAGGGCATGTACCTTAGTTGTAGGCACATCCCCAGTAGGGGATGTGCAGGAGGCAGCTAATCGATGTTTCTAACTCTCTCTATCCCTTCCCCTTCTTTTCTGTAAAAAAATCAATAAAATATATTAAAAAAAAAAAAGATCCCTAGGAGTAAAAGACCAGAACGGCACAGCGACTGAGCTAAATATCAAAGTGGTGTTAACTATAAATGAGTATCCATCTTAAGAACACCAGAAGGGCCCTGACCGGTTTGGCTCAGTGGATAGAGCGTCAGCCTGTGAACTAAAGGGTCCCAGGTTCGATTCCGGTCAAGGGCATGTACCTTGGTTGCAGGCACATCCCCAGTAGGAGGTGTGCAAGAGGCAACTGATAGATGCTTCTAACTCTCTATCCCTCTCCCTTCCTCTCTGTAAAAATCAATAAATTAAAAAACAAACAAACACCAGAAGGTGTGGTCCTTTTGTCTGGTCCATCATTAGTAGTTTGGCTATACTACAAAATATAAAACATTTACTGCAGTAGTTCTCAACCTGTGGGTCGCAACCTCTTTGGCGGTCGAATGACCCTTTCACAGGGGTCGCCTAAGACCATCCTGCATATCAGATATTTACATTACGATTCATAACAGTAGCAACATTACGTTATGAAGTAGCAACGAAAATAATTTTATGGTTGGGTCACAACATGAGGAGCTGTATTTAAAGGGCCAGAAGGTCGAGAACCACTGATTTACTGTAATGACGTCTAGCAGTGGGGTTACTTTCGCTCTGACCCAATCTCCCTACAATAAATTGTTATAAAAAATATTTAGAGTGGCCCGGGAGGGAGCCTGCCGGGTGGGCAATTGGGAGCTGTGTGCAATCCAAGTTAAAAAAAATTTTTTTTTCTTAAATGCATAAAATAAGTGTTGATAAGAATGTGGAAAAATTGGAACCCTTGTGGCAATGGCCGGGTCGCTTAGTTGGTGGGGTTGTCATCCCAATAAACCAAGGTTGGGGGTTCGACTGCTGGTCAGGGCACATGCAAGAAGCAACCAATGAATGCACAAATAAGTGGAACAACAAATTAATGTTTCTCTATCTAAAAAAATAAGAAGGCATTTTTGTGGAGTGCTGTCTGCCCAGAACTGTGCTGGGCTCTTTACAAATATGCTCAAAAGCGAAGAAAGAAAGAAATCGGAACCCCTGCCTACTGTTAGTGGAAATGTACAATGGTGGAGCCTCATGGGAAACAATATGGAGGTTCCTCAAAAAAGCAAACAGAATCATCACATGATCCAGCAACTCCACTTCTGATTTATCTCAAAGAATTTAAAGCAGGGGCTTCAAAGAGACGATTATCTATGTTCACAGCGGCATTATTTATAGCAGCCAAAAGGTGGAAGCAACCCAAGTGTCCATGAACGAATAAACAAACAAAATGTGGTCAGTCCATCTGTACAATGGAATATTATTCAGCCTTAAAAAGGAAGGACGTTCTGCCCTGGCCCATGGCTCGCAGTGGTTAGAACGTTGGCCCACACACCACAGGGCTGTGGGTTTGACTCCTAGTTAAGGGCACACACCTAGGTTGCAGGTTCAATCCCATTTCTCTTTCTTTCTCTCTCCCTCTCCCTCCATCCTTCCCTTCCACTCTCTCTAAAAAGGCAATGGACAGAGAAGCAGTGATCAGTCTGTTGATCCCCGGAGGGAGGGCGGGGGAGGGTGGGGGTGGAGGGGAGAGACTAACCAAAGAACTTGTATGCATACATATAAGCCAGAACAATGGACTCCGACAACAGGGGGATGAGAGCATGAGTGTGTGTGTGTGTGTGGGGGGGGGGGTTGGGTTATTGGGGGGATGAGGACACAATTGCAATACCTTGACCAATAAAGAAATTTAAAAATAAAAAGGCAATGGAAAAAATGTCCTTGGATGAAAATTAACCAAAAAAAGGAAAGGAAGTTCCGACACATATTACAACATGGATGAGCCACGAGGACATTAAGCTGAGTGAAATAAGCCAGTCACCAAAAGGATAAACACCGATTCCACTTCTATGAGATCCCCAATGGAGTCAATCCAGACACAGAAAGGACGGTGGATGTCAGGGGCTGGGGGAGGGGAATGGGGAGTCAGCGTTTAATGGGGACAGTCTCGGTCTTGCAAGATGCAGTTCTGGAAATGTAGTGGTGATGGCCGCAGAGCAACGCGACTGTACTAACTGCCCCTGAACTGGACACTTCAAAATGGTTAAGGTGGCAAATTTCACGTTCTGTTTCTCATCACAATGAAAGAAAACGGGAAGGTTAGCACAGCAGGCTCGAGGCTGCTATCGTTAGGAAGGCCTGGGCTGGCACCTGGGAACAGGTTTCCGAAGACCTCCACCATTCCGTAAATGAACACCGTTCAAACAGCAACGTGGCTACAGACGAACCCTGGCTTCCCCTTGCTGAGGAGTCTCAACTATGGTACAAGCCAGACAAAGATGCTCATGGGATGAGCCCCCACTGAACCCCACAGCCGAGTCTCTGACGGGCCTTCCCAGTGGCGGCCACATCTCCCATGTCATCACAGCTTGCTTCTCAGGAGTTAGGCACATGGTATGGACCCCACTGGGAGAGGACTCTAGAAGCCCATGGACAGGGTCGTGGGTGGAGGGGGGAGCGGGAAGCAGCCCCCAACCCGTCTTTTCCCTCCACAGCTCCCGCTCTGTGTGCTGTGTAGAGCTGTGTCCTCCTAGCCAATCACCAACCTGGGCCTGGTCTGAAAAACCTCAACACGAAGGGTTATGTGAAATATCCTATTCACTTCACCTGTTCCTTTTCCCTCACTGTGGCACTGTGGCCACTAGCAAATCTATGACGGATGTGCTCACTGTGTTTCCACTGAGCAACTGGGATCACCAGTGCATCCCCGTTTTATAGAGGAAACAGGCTCAGAGAGGATGGCAAGTGTGACTAAGGCCACACAGCGTTAGGAACAGAACTCGGGCTGGTAACCCAATGCAGATTTCCAGCTCCCAGGTACTTACCGGATGGGCCCCGAAGGGGCATCTTGGGGACTGAGGGCTTTCTGGACAGGGGTGCCCGACCTCCCTTGTCACTGGGCTCGCTCCGGGCGCTGAGTGGCCGACTGACCCGGTCCCTGCCAGCCAGCCCCTTGGTCTTGGCAGCGATCGCTGGAGTGGATTTGGAGGTGGCAGTGCTGGCAGTGGGGCGAGCCAGGGACTTCCGGGTACGGCTGAGGCTCTCTTTCAGCCGGGCCTGTTCGGGGGGCAGCAGCTCTGGGTCCACCATGCAGATGTTGGGTGGGGTTGGCAGTGGTGGGGGAACCTTGAGGGGGTTGGGCAGCTGGTTGTGATGAGGGACCCCAAAGCCCTCCATGTCCTCATCCGAGTCTGCAGTGCCAGGGGCAGCGGGCAGGGGGTCTGAGTCAGACAGCGTGGGCAGGGACTCGCTGACAGATGTGGGTGGCGTTTCCTCAACCCCCAGGGCACCTGCCCGCTCCTGGGACCGGGCGCTGCTGTCATTGGAGCTACCAGGGGATGTGGGGGCTGGTGCCATGGGCACCATCTTGCGGTGCTCAAACTCACAGGGCGACACTAAGCACAGGTCCACGTCATGTGGGGAGGCCGAGCGCCGCGCCCGGGGTCCTCGAAGTGGGAGGCTCAGCCCCGCCTCACTCATGGGAACAGGGGGTGGCGGCAGCACCTGCTCAAAGGAGACGGACAGGGACTCGTCCACCTCTGTGGAGTGCGGAGAGCCCACCTCAGCCGGCAGGGAAGGTGTGGTCGTCGGGGAGCCATCCGGCCCGGCCTCCCCACCCCGCAGTGGGCTCAGTGACAGCTGCCTACTACCTTCAGCTGGGCCCTGAGGAGCTCCAGCTGGCGAAGGGGTGCAGGGTGGAGGGGTGCAACTGGCTCCCAGCTGCTCCTGAGTCTTTAGGCTGCTACTGTCCTCCCCTGTGGGGCTCAGCCCCAGCTCCAGGCTGCTCCCTTGGCTGGGGGTGGTCACCAGCTGGGGGACAGGAGAGCTGCAGGCCTCTATGGAGGGACTGGCCTCTCCACACCGGAAGCTGGGGGGGCTGTGGGGCCCATTCCCCGTCAAAGGGACACCCGGGCGGAGACTGTTGGGTGCTTTTCGGGGCTTGGGGGTTGCCTGGGCACCTGCCTTCTTGCCACTGACCACAGTGGAGGATGCCCGGGACAACTCCCTGGGCTGGGTCCGAGGGGCACTTGGTTTGGGGTCCTTCTTCACCTCCCCGGGGTGCCTAGCGTCCTTCTCAGCCCTGCGAGAGGCCTCAGGTCGTGGTGGCTCCTTCCGGACCACCCCAGAGCGCTCCTGGGCGGGCCTGGCAGGCACCGTAGTCCGGCCCTCTCGCCTCAAGCTGTCCCGGGAGCCCACACTTTCCTTGCTCTCAGTGCGCCGAGGCCCTGTCAGGTCTTGGGGGGTCACCACGGGCTCCCGCAAAAAGCCCAAGTGCTGCAGGCGGACTAGGCCGTCTAGGAGGCGAGCAGGGGGTGTGCAGCCAGGGAACAGCACGCGCACCACCTTCTCCGTGGGGCCCGTGGGGTGCCACACCAGCAGGGCACACACGGAGGCCAGGGTGCGCTCAGCGCCGGCCGAGGGCGGGTGCAGCACGTACATGTCCAGCCGGCCGACACCCATCTTCTGGAAGAGCACCGTGGGCTCCGTCGGCGTCAGCCCGCGGCTCAGGGGCAGAGGCTCTATGCCCAGCCGAGCCAGAAGGCTGCGGGCCACCTCGGCCTCATCCTCCCCGCGCACCAGCCGAGAGGCGGCCCCGCGGGCGTTAAGGAACACCACGCCCAGGCTGGGGGAGACGAGCCTGCGCAGCCTGTCGTCCCCGGAGCCCCCGCCGGCTGCGGCCTCCTCGTGCTCCGCCAGCTTGCGCCGCAGCAGGCTGTTGAGGCCCGGGAGGCTGTCCGCGCCCGCGTGCGTCACCAGCACGGCATCGACCCGGTCCAGGTGCCGCACCAGCTTCCAGAAGCTCGACTTGGGGTTCGAGCCGCCGTTGACCAACATGGTGAAGCCATTAACGGCGAAGAAGGCAGCGTCCCCGAGGCCACCAGGGAAGATGTAGCAGCAAGGCCGGGCGAGCCTGAGGAAGCCCACGGATGCTGGTGGCTCCAGCAGCTCGAAGGGGGCCGGCAACTCCAGGGACTCGGCCACGTACTCCAGGAACTCACGCAGGCCCTCGGAGGACGGCCGCTGCACCGGGGGGTTCAGCCGCAGCCGGAGCCCGCCCTGCAGGCCAGGCACTTCGGGTGCCAGCTGGGCCCAGTCGCCAAAGGTTGGGCAGGTGATGGTGAGCCTGGGCGGGTCTGCGGATGGGGGTGCAGAAGCCAGGAGATCCCGGATCTGCAGAGGGGGGAGATGGGTAAGGGGCTGCCTGGAGCCAGGCAACACCCAGTACCTTGGGAAAACTGAGCAAGGACACCACTGTCCTGCCCCCTGGGGCTGTGAGGGTCACTTGTCACCCTCAAGACAAAATCCAGGCCTCCCCCAGTTCTTTCTCACCCTTGCTCCCCTTCCCTCCCTCCCGCCTCTCTCACTCTCCTTGCCTCAGGGCCTTTGCACTTGCTGTTCCCTCCAGGGAGGCCTTCCCTGCCCTCTCACTGGTTCTTCTCTTACCATGGTTACATCACTCACTACAAATATGAACACACAGTTTTCAGAGTTTTGCTCACATGCCCCACCCAGACTAAGGATTCCAGAAGGGAAGTGGGTGCCACTTGAGGCCTCTGGGATGCCTGTTTATCCACAGGCACCCTCTTGAACCATATACTGTAGTGGGTGATGGGACCACACCCCGACAAGAGGAGGGACACTTGTCACCATCATGCTTCCAGAGGAGGGGATGGGGCTTCAGACAGCAAGTCACGGGGGCCACACAGCCCAATGGAACAAGCCAGGATGCAGAGCTGGGGGAGGCAAGGTGGGGAGGAGGCAGCTTACCTCTTTGTCCCTCAGAACCTGGAGGAAGTGGCGGGGTGAGAAGCCCCCAGTCTGGAGCAGCAGCTCCCCTGTCTCCTCTAGGCAGGGCCCAGCCAGCACCAGAAGCTTGTGAGGGGCAGGGTCTAGGAGAAGGTTCCGGAGCTGAGGGAGGGGAGACTGTTAAGGCCCTATTCTGCACAGTGACATAACCAGCAGTCCCCTTGGGTGACCCTCAACCCTAAATCTATGGCCTCCTCACCCCCACAAAGCCTGGCTCCAATGCCGCCTCCTCCTAGAAGCCCTCTATACCCTTTCCGGGCTCCCTCAAGCCCACCTGTCCCCATGGCCCAGCCCTAAAGCCACGGGCTAGCTGTTTCCTGGAGGGAGCATCTCTGATTAGAGGAATCAGCCTGAGCGAGAGTCTCTACAGGAGTACATCTTCTCCTAGCTATTGGGGAGAAGGACACAGACATCCACGAGCTAGAAATATTAAATCAACTCAGACAACTACGAGGGCCCAGCCAGAGGGAACACAAAGTGCAAACATCAATCAGGCCCTGCCTTCCCACTCCCCACCTCCAGGCCTTCCCTACCCCATTCCTTCCTCCCAAACTCCAGCCTTTCTGATCCCACCAGCTCCCATCATCACCGATGCGGAGAGGAGAAATTATAGCTGGAGCCATGGGGTGGGGAAGGCTTCCGAGGGGCGAGGGCCCTGCTGCTGGGTGCTGGGAAGAGGATTTCAGGCAGCATGAAGTCAAGGACACAGGGGATCAGGATGGGGGATGGGGGACGGTGTCGGTCTCGCAGCCCACGGCCCCCAGGAGCTGACTGGTCCCTACCTCATCACACAGGGACTTGTCTGATGGGTTCACGAGGACCAGGATATCCAGGGCGTCGCCTCGGAGGTGCAGGCTGCGTTGGCCTGTGTGAGAATCGGACCCTGTGAGTTTGGAGCTGGGCCACGTGCAGAGTCAGGCTGTCCGGGGTCAAACCTTGCCTCCCGGTGTGACCCCAGGCAGCCACAAGTCCCTCCAGGATCTGCTTCCGGGGAATACAGCCCGGCAGAGCTGGCCTACACGGCGATGCCACAGGTCAGGACAAGGCAAGAACAGGAAGCTGACCTCAGCAGGCCTCCCATTGGAAACAGCAGGGAGAACAAGGCCACCGCTGCCTAGGAGCCCAATTCACAGCTGTCAGCTCTGTGGGGGATGCCATCGTCACCCCATTTTATAGACAAGGAGCCGAGCCCAGGGAGGGCCATGGGGGAACAACATGGACCCTGAGGCAGGACTATAGGAAGACGGGGGAAGTGGCAACTGGGGCTGGAACGAGGGGCAGCAGGAGAGCTGAGGACAGGGAAGCCTCAGGAGCCAAGAAAGAGGAGTGGGGGGAATTCTGGGATTCCAACCTAAACTGCCCCATGGAGTCCAGTTGTTCCAGTATGGAGCATCAGGCCCGGAGGATACAGAGGCAAGGACCCCTCCAGGGTCACACACTTGGCTATTGCCTCATTCAGGTGGGGAAACCAAGGCACAGAGAGGGAAGTGGCCCCTGAGGTCACACAGGGCCAACAGGATTTCCAGTACCCCCATCCCAGGAGGAGTCAGGAAGCCACCAGAACTGCTGGGACAATGAGACTACGAGTCACTTCCTTCCCCTCCATAGCGGCCTGGAGGTGACTCAAGGGGCTGGCTGCACGGCAGGCTGAGATGGGGAAGCTACAGGCAACACCAGGCCTGACCAGCAGCTGCGCCATTGACCTGGAATCACCCAGGATCTCCAAGGAGCCACAGGCTCTGTGGGGCCTGCTCAAGCATCTCAGCTCCCTCCTGGGCCCTGCTCCTTTATCAGCTCCGCATCTGCTGAGTACCTACTATGTGCCCGACCCTGTGCAGGGGTCACAGGCAGGAACCAGACACATTCTCTACCACACGAAGCCTACAAACCATCCTCCAGGCCTGCCCAGCAGCCCCTTACTTTCCAAATGTCTTGTTCCTTTGCCAGGGCCCTTCCCTCCACCTGGCACAGCAGCCCCAGATGCTTCTCCTCGAAAGCCCCCTCATCAGCGGTCTCCCTGCCCCCCCACACCTCAGCTGCCTCATCTGTCAAATGAGGACAGAAGCACAAGTACCTGCCTCGTGGGCTGTTGAGGACCAAGGAATAGAGACCTCTGGATCAGGACCCGCCCCGCTCCACACTCAGCTGAGGTCGGGTGCATTATGATTGCTGTCGAGGCATTCAGAGAGCACTCGCCACAGGATCACAAAAGGGGGGGCAGCTGGGGCACACGGGATCCCCAGCCTCACCTTTCACAATGCTGGAGAAGGTGGCCGAGTGCCGGGACACGAAGATCTTGAGCTGCTCATCCAGGCTGCAGATGCCAGGGTCAATGTCCCAAGACTGGAGGCCTAGTGGGGAGGGGGGAGGGGGGAATGCAGGGGGGAGGTCAGCCCCCTCCCTCAAAGGCCCCTGCTTCCTGTTCATCTCAGGAAGCTCCTGCCCTCCGGCATCTGCCCCACCCCCACCCCGTCTCACTGCTCCTTCCCACCACCAGGCACATTTCACCTCTGGGCCTTGGCACCAGCCCTTCCCATTGTCCCGACACCACCCCCTTCAGGTCCTCTACGCCCACTGCATCCTTCTGCACCGAGCTGACACCATGCGAGCTTAAAGCGGGCTCCACCTCCTCACTCACCTTGGGTCCACGCCCCCCCAACCCCCCAACACACACGGCCAACCCTGCGACAGCAGAGCTGAGCCTCCAGTCTCCCCCACCGCGTGCCCCGCGGGGGGACATTCTCCAAGCATGAGAACCGCGTGTGCTGCCGCCCCATTTTACAGGCGATGGAGCCCAGGCCCTGCGGATCGAAGGGATGAACGCCCTCCAACTCCAGGTGGGGTGCACCGCACGGCCAGGGCGGCAAGCAGCCGCAGGTGAACTGAACCTTGCAGGTGCACCTATGACTCACCTCCCCGGGTGCCAAACCCCACTGCCAGCCGCAGCCGCCCACACTCCCGTCCGCAGCTCCCCCTGGGGCTACGGAAAGCGGGCCCCGGGCTCCGGCTCGGCCTCCTCCAGGCTGCCGAGACCGATCGCAGGCGACCCCGCCCTCCCCTCGGCAGGCCCGGCGGGCGGGAAGCGGAGCCGGCACCGGGGTTGCCCAATCGCGCGGTTACCAGAGCCAGGCCACGTCCCCGCCGCGGGCTGCACCCACCGGGTCTGGGCGGGGCAGCCTGGCCGTCCGCCCACCGCCGAGGGAGCCCCCGGCCCCCATCTCCCCGCACGGGCCGCCGGCCGCCGCGTCCACCCGGCCCCCTGCATTCCGCCGCCGCCCGCCCCGCGCTCCGGGCCCCAAACCCCTGGATGCCACCCTCCCCGCCCCAGCCGCCCCACCCCACCCTCGGGCCCCCACCCCGGCCCAGCCGCCCCCACCACCACCCCAGCCCACCTCGTCCGAGCTCCTCCAGCACGTAGCTCAGCAGCCCCGGGCAGCTGCACTCGCCGCCCACCACCAGCAGCAGCGAGCTCGGCGCCTCCGCCGCCCGGGGCCCGGCCGCGAGCGCCGCCGCCTCCGCCATCTTCGCACGGCCCGGCGCCGAGCGCCCGCCCCCGGCCCCGCCCCTTAGAGGGCTTTCCCGGAAGCGCTGACCACCCGCCCGGAAGTCCCTCCCGGCCCACCGTCCGCCCCCTACCGGCTCTTTGAAGTCATGCGCGCTGGTGCCGACCTTTGGGTCTGCATGGATGCGTCAGTCTGCCCACCCATGCCCATCAGAACCCCTGCCCTGGGGAGTCCCCTCGCAGTAGGTCCAATCAGAACCATGCCCTGCTGCTCCCAGCGCCCTGGGTCGGGGCTTGAGCAGAGATGCGAAAGGTATTTTGTAAAATGGGGGACATCTGTAATAATGTTAACCATTTTTTGAAAGAAAGAAGACAGAGAGAAAGAGAAAGAGAGAGAGAGAGAGAAAGGAAGAAAGAAGGAAAGGTATCTTGGAGCTAGGGTTTTGAGGGATGTATCAGAGTTTGCCGGGTGTGGGTGGTGGGGCAAGAGCACGTGGCGAAGTGAGAACGGGCAACGTTTTCGAGTTAGCAAAGTACAGTGTGTTTGGGACGCGTCCCAGGGCACCTGCCGTGTTCCCGGCACTTTGTCTCATTAGCTCATGGAATGCATGCACGAACCTCTGAGGTAGATGCTGTTATTAGGGTCATTTCAGAGGAAAAAGAAAAGTGAGACTTGGAGAAATGAAGTCATGCCAGGCTAATAAGTGGTAGAGATTCGAACTCAGGTGGGTCTGATTCCAGATGCAGCCTGTGGCAGGGACTGACCGCCCAGGTCACAAGGGCATCCCTCCCACCCCAAACAATCTCATTCAGCCTTTTACCTATGGCAGTCACTACTTGAGAAACCACATGGCATTAGACATTTGACAGGCCCTAACCGGTTTGGCTCAGTGGATAGAGTATCGGCCTGCGGACTGAAGGGTCCCAGGTTCAGTTCTGTTCAAGGGCATGTACCTTGGTTGCAGGCACATCCCCAGTGGGGAGTGTGCAGGAGGCAGCTGATCGATGGATGTTTCTCTTTCATCAATGCTTCTAACTCTATCTCTCTCCCTTCCTCACTGTAAAGAATCAATAATATATATATATATATATTAAAAAACACACGTTTAACAGTTGTCCATGCCCGTGTATCTGCCTTGGGAGTGAGTTCCCATCTCTGGAGGTATACAGAAGAAATCAAACAAGTGAGAAGGTCTGGGAAGCAGGACCAGCCAGCCTTTACTCTCCGTTATCTGAGTTGTTCAGCCCAACTTCTCCCTGGTCAGAGGATAACAGTCACTGGCCACATACCATCTTGCATCCTGGCACTCTACTTCCTCTCTCTTTCTTTTTGGCCCTGGCATACTTCCTCTATTCAGATACCTCCCTCATGATTTATTATTATTACTAGAGGCCTGGTGCACAAAAATTTGTGCACTGGGGGTGGGGTGGGTCCCTCAGCCCTGCCTGTGCCCTCTCGAAGTCTAGGACCCCTCAGGGGATGTCCACCTGCTGGCTTAGGCCTGCTCCCCGGGCGATCAGGCCTAAGTTGGAAGTCAGACATCCTTCTGGAGCCCTGGGGAGATGTCCACTTGCCAGCGGGGAGCAGGCCTAAGCTGCAGTTGGACATCCTTAGCGCTGCTGAGGAGGCAGGAGAGGCTCCCACAATCACTGCTGTACTGGCAGCCGTCAGCCTGGCTTGTGGCTGAGCAGAGCTCCCCCTGTGGGAGTGTACTGACCACCAGGGGCAGCTCCTGCATTGAGCATCTGCCCCCTGGTGGTCAATGTGTGTCATAGTGACCAGTCATTCCCAGTCATTCCGCTGTTGTGGTCATATCAATTTGCATATTACCCTTTTATTATATAGGATAGAGGCCTGGTGCATGGGTGGGAGCCAGCTGGTTTCCCCTGAAGGGTGTCCCGGATCAGGGTGGGGGTCCCACTGGGGTGCCTGACCAGCCTGGGTGAGGGGCTGATGGCTGTTTTCAGGCTGACCACAGCCCCTTCAGGGAGGGGGGTCCTGCTGGGGTGCCTGGCCAGCCTAGGTGAGTGACTGGTGGCTATTTGCAGGCTGACCACAGCCACTTTGTGATGGGGGTCCCTGCTGGTGTGCCTGGCCAGCATCAGTGAGGAGCTAATGGCTGTTTGCAGGCTGGCCAAGTCCCCCAGCAGGAACTTTCATCCCATGACGGTGGGGCTATCCTGGGTGAGGGGCTGATGGCTGTTTGCAGGATGGCCAAGGCCCCCAGCGACCCAAGCAGGCTGGCTGGAAGCAGATATCTGGGGTTTGTTTATCTTCTATAATTGAAACTTTGTTGCCTTGAGCAGAGGCCACAGCTGGCCTAGGCAGGCAGCTTCCTCCATCGAAAGGGCAACCAAGCCTCCTCTTTGCTCCAGCTCCCTGGCTTCTATAATTGAAACTTTGTTGCCTTGAGCCGAGGCCACAGCTGGCCAAGGCAGGCAGCTTCCTCCATCGCCAGGGCAATGAAGCCTCCTGTTTGCTCTAGTTCTGTGGCTTCCGGCCGCCATCTTGGTTGGGTTAATTTGCATATAGTCACTCTGACTGGCTGGTGGGTATGGCTTGGGATGTAGCAGAGTGATGCAATTAGTATATTACTCTTTTATTAGATTACATTATTATTATTGCTCTGAGCAATCATGAAAGTGGGATTTTCTGTGTCAGTCTGTGTCTTCTTCACTGGGATGAGAGCTTGTTGGAGGCCAGACTAGGCTGAGGCCTCTCAGGGGCCCTGGTCTTTTGCAGGACAAGGCTGAGCATCTAGGAAGTGTATGAGAAAGGCTTGTGGAACAGAGATGAAAAGCCCATTGGCCCACCCTTCATCATTCATCCGTTTATTCCTTCATGTGTGTTTATTGATCAGGTCAGGACACAAACCCAGGACTTTCTGACTGAAATCTCTATTCTTCCTTTCGCTCAAGGCTGAGAGTTGGCCTTAAAAGACCCTGAGTTGTCAAGATTCGACAAGTCAGTTGTCAAGAGACTTTGATTGGGAGGGAAGAGTATCCCCACAAACCTCTGATATTCTTTTTATTTTTAAGATATTTAATTTAATTAATAAATATTATGATTTTTTATTTATTTATTTGAGAGAGAGAGAGAGAGAGGAAGGGATCAAGCCCAAATCCAGGCATGTGCCTTGACTGGGAATTGAATGGGCAGCCTTTTGGTGCCTGGGCCAACGCCCAACCAACTAGGCCACACCAGCCAGATGACCTCTGATGTTTTTAGTTCTGGAGCCCTGAGGTTTTCCTGTCCCCAGGCTGGGGACTCTGGTGTGGCATTTCCCTAGAGATGAAGAGGCATCTGGGGATCATTTCTGAAATCCCAAGAGCCAGATGCAGGTCACTTCCCTCCTACCTTTGTCCATGCCCACCCAGCTCCTTGCCTGCTTCAAAGTCACCAGGGGTCAGGTGATGGCGTTGGTAAAGAAATGGAACCCTGGGTCCTCATGACTGTTGGATGCTCTCATTTTCCCCCTGGTAAATGTTTTATTTTTAACATGGGCTTCGACAAGTTCACCAGTGTCGGGAGTGGGGGGCTTGGTGAGGGAACAGCTCTCAGGATGGGGTCTAGGACATTCCGAGCCCTGACAGTTGCTTGAACCCTCCAGTCGATTCTCTCCTTTCTCCAGGAGACCACTGCCATGACCTCTGTCACTACAGGTGAATTTTACCTGGTTTTGAACTTCACAGAAATAGGGTCACGCTTGCTCCTCCTGCTGTGGTAAGGAGCAGCTCCTCATGGCTGTGGAATTGATAGGTGGGAAGGGCACGTAATAAGAATGAGACCACGATTGTTCAATGATTACTCACCTCACTAACTGAAGATGAGAGGCTTTCTTACAGACCCTGGGAAACTGAACGATGTGTTACCAGAAGGAGAACAGGCCCTGGAGATAAGGCAGCCCAAAGCCCAGGTCAAGGATGGAAGCTATCTGAAGGGAGACGGTGCTCCAGGCTAATCTTTACAGCTCTCTGGGGCTGATCTTTGCAAAGACGATGAAAGAAGGCAGACCCTGGGAACTCACTAACTTTAGATTCTTTTAAAAATATATATTTTATTGATTTTTTACAGAGAGGAAAAGAAAGGGACAGAGAGTTAGAAACATCGATGAGAGAGAAACTGATCAGCTGCCTCCTGCACACCTCCCACTGGGGATGTGCCCGCAACCAAGGCACATGTCCCCGACTGGAATCGAACCTGAGACCCCTCAGTCCGCAGGCCGATGCTCTATCCACTGAGCCAAACTGGTTAGGGCTAACTTTAGATTTTTATATGAGTTTGTTTAAAATGAAATGTCAGAGCAGACCTTCCAAGGCTGACTGACTGCTCTCCACACACTGCTGGCCTTCCTGGGATAAATGCTCAGACACGATTTAACCCTGTCTCTGCTTAATTTGACTCAAGTAGTGACAGGCAGCCTAACACCTGTTGTGCCCAGTATCAAAATAGTCCTGGGTACTATTTTTTATTTTTATATTGTGGTAAACTACACATAGCATATAACGTCATTTTAGCCATTTAAAGTGTATAATCCAGTTACATTTCGCACATTCACAATGTTGTGTGAATATCTAGCTACATAACACTTATCTACCCTTAAAAGGAGGCTCATCCTGATGGGTGGTGGCTCGGTTGGTTGGATCGTCATCCCGTGCACTGAAGGGTCGTGGGTTTGATTCCTGGTCCGAGAACACACCCCGGTTGGGGGTTTGAACCCTGATTCAGAGGCAACTAATCAATGCTTCTCTCTCACATCAATGTTTCTCTCTTTCTCTCCTCCCTCTCCTTCTACAATCAGAATTTTTTAAAAAACATATCCTTGGGTGAGGATTAAAAAAAGAAAAAGAAAAAAAAAAAAGGAGACCTTGTTCCCATCAGCAGTCACTCCCCCTCCCCCTTCCCTCCAGCCACTGTCAACCCCTAATCTACTTTCTGTCCCTATGGATTTTCCTGTCTTGGACATTTCATTCAATGTATGGCCATTTCTATCTGGCTTTCTTCACTCAGCATAATATTTTCTTTTTAAAAAAATTTAAATTCTTTATTGTTTAAAGTATTACATATGTCTCCTTTTCCTCCCATTAACCTCTCCCTGGCTGCTCCCATCCCCAGCACACACCCTCACCCCTCTACTGTCTGTGTCCATTGGTTAT
>PVJC01010946.1:0-42594 GCA_004026665.1 Murina feae | reverse complement strand
GTGGCGGCAGGAGGGGGTATCTCTTGTTGCCAAGGAGAAATCGGCTTTGTTTTCGTTTCCCCTTAGCTACTGGGTGAAGAGGGGCGGGGTGGGGGGGGGGAGAGAAGGAGGGGACCAGCGGGAGAGGGGAGAGGAGAAAATTAATACCCAAACAGCCAAGAAGTACCGAGGGGGAGATTTCTTCTCGTAAATAGAAGAGGCAGCGATTGCAAACAAGTCTCGGGCTGGAGGAAGCAGGCCGAGGAGCCGACTCCCCTCCCCCTCCGACACCCCCCTCCCTTTTTTTGTTATCTCCTTGGCCCCGTGTCCCACCACTGACTCAGAGAGCAGGGGTGGGGGAAAGGAGGAGAAAGAACTCGCGGGGGGCCCGGGAGCCCGGGCAGAAGGAGCAGGAGAGCGGGGAGGCAAAAGCGCACGGCGGTGGAGAGCCCCTCGATCAATTTTCATGCAAGAATCATTATCGGTAAATTGGAAAGCTGGCTGCCTGACAGCAGATTTGTCTCCCCTAATGAAAGCGAAAGGGTAGGGGCGCAGCGGCGGGCGGTTGCAGACGGCGGCGGCTCCTTCCGTCTCTACGCGGCATCTTCCAAGTGCTCCATGCTTCGCAGGGCGATAATAATAGTTTCACTTGCGAGTTTCCCCCCCGCGCGGCCGCCCAGCCGGGCAGCAGACCCGGATCCGGGCGCCGACAGCAGGACTCCCCTCTCCACGGCTGGCGAGGGTGCTGCTGCTGGCGGCGGGGTGCTCCCCTCTGCCCTAAAGCGGGGGCCGCTCGCAAGCAGTGGGCGGCTGCGGGCGCTGCCGGGCCCCCCTCCGGCTGCCCAATTCCGCGCTCTGGCTGCCCGCCCGCCTGTCCTCCCTCCCTCCCTCCCTCCCTCCCCACCCACGTCTGACAGCTGCGGGAACGGGGAGTTCACTCGCCGCCAGGCCTGGGAAGAGGATCCCCAAACCTTGCCGGGGGCTCTGGCCCGCCTTTTGTGAAACCCACAGGGGGGCTGCGGAAACGCAGATGCCGGCGGGCGGGGGTGGGGGGTGAGCTCCTAAGGCCAATGGCTTCTCACCTTTTCCTCTCACCCCTCACTCCACACCTCACCCCTTAAAAATCCCTGTTGTAAGTGTAATCAAATGTTTGATACCATCTCCCACACTCTCCCTGCACTGGTGCATTATCAGATCCGGGAAGGCATGCTTCCAGGCAAATAAACCTAATAAATGCTATTACTGGGATTCTGCAAGCCCTGGCTGCACCATAGTAACAAGAGCCCTGGCTAATTTGGTTTAAGAAAGCGATCAACTGCACAGAGTGTGTGTGAGTGAGTGTGGAGCCTGTATCTCTCCTCCCCACGCCGCCTCTCTTTCACACCAGCTCAAGAAGGCCCCATGTGATAATTCCCCAAATCGAAGGGGAAAAAACCCTGCCGCCAAACGCCAAACCACATCCTGTGCACTCAATTGTCCAGCCCAGCGATTTTAAAGAGACAGGATCCATTTACCCACGCAGGGCGCGCGCCACGTGCGCGCGCTCTCTCTCTCTCTCTCTCTCTCTCTCTCTCTCTCTCTCTCTCTCTCTCTCTCTCTCTCTCTCACACACACACACACACACTTAAACGCCTGCCGCAGAGCTGCCTCTCGATTTGACAATTTATTTTCAAACCCTTTTACCTTCGGAAGGGCCCCTAGGTGGCACAACCAGCGGATTCACGACTTGGTGACACTAAGGGGTCACCTTTTGACCCCAGATACAATCATCGTGGTTTGAGGAATAGATCTGAGCCAGCAGGTACGCATGGTGGGGCACCGCGGCCACGCCAGGCTTGGGTCCCTGCCAACGCTTCCCAGCCACTGCGTAAATCAGGGGTCCCCAAGCGGCAGCCCGGGGTCCCTGCTAAACGCGGCGGCTTCAGATGACAATTGAACTCCCGAAATATGATACTCTAGAGGAGAGCTCCGGAGAGCAAACTGGAGGAGATGTGGGGACCCAGAGTGCCTTCCGACCCCTCCGTGCCACTTACCAACACCCACCCACCCCCGCCTGAAAAATCCTAAATGGGCTGGGCAGAGCGCCCGGAGCCAAGGGAGGGGTGGCGCTCTTCCCCGCCGCCACCAACGGCTGGGTGGGTGCAGCTCGCTGGCAGCTGCCTTCTCAGCCGGCTCCGCCGCCGGGGGGTGCGAGAAGCGTCTTTAACCCCCCGCTGCGCCCCGCCCGCTGCCCTCTCCGCGCGGGCGGCGGAGCGCGCTCCGGCACCCCGGAGGATGCAGGGGCGGCTGACCTGGAGGCAGCGGGCTGCTCCCGGCCGCCCGCCCCGCCGCCGGCATCTGGCCACTCAACCCCGCGCTGACCCTGAAGGTCGCGCCCGGCCCTCGGCGGCTGCGGCCCTTTGTTTCCGGGGCTGCGTGGCGGCGCGCTCGGCACTCCCCGCACCTCCCCCAGCGCCGGCGCGGGTTGCAGGCGGCAGCCTTGCGAGGGAGACTACGGCCTGTGCGGCGGGGTCGGGGTCCACACCTGCCCACCCTCCCCGCCCGGACCGGCCTCTGCTTCAACTCCACTCTCTCCTCCCACCCATTTATCACCCACTTATCACCCATATACTTGATAATCTGAGCCCCTCGGGGGGTTGGGGGGGTGGGGGGGCACCAGGGCACGAAGCCCATAGCCGAGGTGCACTACCGCCCACCCCCCTAACGCCTCATAAGGTTGGAAAAATTTCTTCTCCTACTTGGAAAAAGCACAAAACTATTTTTAAAAGATCCCTAAACTATCACTTTCTGTTGTCATTCTTTTATTGGTTTTTAATTCTCCAGGACTACACGAACAACAGTAGTAATTAATACTAAACCTTCTTCTCCTGTATATGCTAATGGCAGGAGCCATAAAAATTAATTTGCAAACATGTCATTACACAATAGCTGTACAGGCAATAAGCCTGTAATTATGGGCCAATCACAGGCAGGGTACAGAGGGAGGGTGCTCCCCAATCTGTTGGGTACCCTCCTCCCCTGCTGAAGTGAGAAAGAAATGCCAAAAAGAGTTTGTCTGCCTTCTGGGAGCCACCTGTGGGGAATGCACCCAGCTCAGGGAGTGGGGGAGGTGGGAGTAAAGGGGGTCTCCAGTCTCGAGTTCCATTTGGCCTGGCTTCTATCAAGACCCCTGGAGGCAACCACTCCCCAGCTGACCGGGATTGAAATTTTGGGAGGAGAGGCAGCCCTCCTAGAGTCCCAGGCCTTGCTTGCTGGTGGTGGGTGAGGAGTGGGAGTCAAAGAAGAGGGGACCCCACCCTTGGAGCCAGCACTGCCTTATCTTTGCTGCTCTGTAAGTATTTTAATGCCTGCATCCAATTATCTCTCAAGTCAAGCCCTACTTGCTTTTAGCCATGCCTTCGGGAAGGAGGTGAGCTGTAGGATTCTAGTGATACCTAAGCCTCCTTAGGCCCAGGGTCTGGGAAGCTCCAAGTAGGTTAGTGACATTTCCTGGTGACAGGGACGTTTATAAAGGGGGAAAATATGAGACCCACTATTGGAGGGTGGCTGTACCACAGCTCCCGACCCGGTGCCAAAGCAGCTGAAAACTACAAAGCAACCCTGCCATGCCAAGCAGCCTGCTCAACGGCTGACTCTCCACTGAATGGCTAGGTTGTCTGCCATAATGTGGCTGAACGGGGAGCTGGAAGGATTTTCCCTTTCCCACAGGCCCTTGTGGCTTGGCTGTAGTTTTTTGGAACCCATCACTACGGCCATTCATTCCCAGGGGAGCCACTCCTCCTCTGAGGGTGCCTATGGCCTGGCTGGGGGTGGGGGCGGGACAGCCATTCTGGGTCACACCCCATCAGATGCCAGATGCCCAGGTGAGAAGGGCAGGGCTCTTCTGAGGCTCTGGCACCCTTGGAGTTCTTTGCAAGGCCAGGATGTGTCTCTCCACCCCTGCTCTCTTAGAGCTTGGTTGAAAAATATCTTCTCCTCCCTCTGGAGAGGAGTCGGACATTTACAAAACAGAGAGGCTGAGCCTCCCAGTGCCCCCTTCTCAAGGGTGGGACTAGAGGGCACACTGGGCCCTCAAGCTCCCTGAGAGAACTCCGCCTACTCTGCACATCAACCCAGGGTCAGAGGGAAGCTCTGGACCATGATCTGGGCACAGTGGAAAGAAAAGAAAATCCATTTCCTCTCTCATCGGGAAAACCAACTGGGAACCGGCTGTTTCCTAGGAGGCAGAATGGACCTCCCCAGATCCTCACCCTGAAGATGCAGGAGGCTCTCTCTTTCCCATCCTTCCCAACTGCTCCTTCCAAATGGAGAAGGGCAGACTCCCTCTAGTGGGGCTGCGGTTGCCACAGCACAGCCTAGAGGGCCAAGAGCATCGCTGAAGACAATAAAAACAATAAAAACAATCTCCTAGCACATGCTGAGAACACTGAGGCTGTAAGTTAGTCTGGGGTGCACAGTGGTGGGGCACCTGGCTCCAGACTCTGTGTGCTCACTGGTGGCTGTCCACGCCGGGCCAAGACCTTACCCTCTGGAGACATCACTGCTCCCCAAGGATTCCAGGAAAGGAAGGAAAGGGGAGGCTGGGAGGCCACATGATTAACCTGAAATGCCCCTGTGGGTCAGCCTCCCATTGCCCTCTTTAGGATAATCGTGCCAGCTGCTGCTTCCTGAGCGCTCAGTCTGAGCCAGCTGCTGTTCTAAGCATTCTTCACGGCTAACTCACTGGATCCTCATGACAGCTCTCTTCAAGGTCATCATTAGGAGTTCCATTTCCAGATGAGGCACAGAGAGGTCAAGCACCTTGCTCAAGGACACACAGCCAGTAGGTGATAGAGCTGGAGTTGGAACCTGAGCTGGTTCCAGAGTCCATGTTCATAGCCATCAGCTTAAAGCTGGACAGACCAGAGTTCAAATTCCAGCCGGGGCCCCTATCCACTTTGTGCGCTCTTGCAATGACGTCACCATTTTGAGCATTAGTTTTCTCACCAAGAAAACTAGATGAAATCACCCCTGCATTCCAGGAAGTGATAGGTATGTAACCCTCCCGAGGTGGGTAACTCTCCATAAATAGAGCTGTAATTACTCCTGTACTTTGGATAATGGTGATAATAGCAGCTACCATGGACGAGGCCTTCGCCCACCACTGTTCCATCCTCTGGAACTTGTGCCCACCCCCAAGAAGCCGAACTACAATGACCAGCTCCCATTTTGTACGTGAGAACACCGAGGCCTCCAGAAGTGAATCACTGACCCGAGGGCACACAGGGAGGGGGCACGTCCCCCTCCCCATCTGGTTCCAGTCCTTAGGTGACTGGACAGTGTGGAATGCTTGAAGTCTCAAGATAAGCAAGTCTGAGGTCAGAAGAGAAAGGGGGAAACTCTGTCTGGTGACACCTCACGGTGATCTCTGTATACCCAGGTTTGGTTCCCATCTTTGTGTGTTTTCACTTTTGCTTTCCTATGACCCAGTGGCTCCAGGATGCACCCCACCCAGGGCGTGCTGTCCTGTCTCAGGGGTCTACCCAGGCCTCCTGGGTCTTCCTCCACCTGCACTTGTGTAGTGGGTTGAATGGTGGCCCGCCAAAACATTTGTCACCTGGAACCTATGACTATGACCTTATTTTGAAAAGGGGTCTGTGCAGGTGTAGCTGAGTTAGGGACCTCGAGCTGAGATCATCCTGGATTATCAGGGTAGGCCTTAAATCTATTGACAAGTATCCTTAGAAGAAGACACACAAGGGGGAGAAAAGGCCACATGGAGAGAAAGACAGTGATGCAGCCAGAAGCCAAACAATGCCTGGAGCCACCAGGAGCTGGGAGAGGTAGGATCTGTCCTAGGGCCTTCAGAGGACGCATGGTGGCCCTACTGACACCTCACTTCAGATTTCTGGCCTCCAGAAATGGAAAAGACTAAATTTCCGATGCTTTAAGCCACCCAGTTTGTGGTAATTTGTTACAGAAGCCACAGGAAACTAATACATCATGTCACCTCTATAAAAATGGAATACCCCCTGTCCTGCCAACCCAGGTAGGCCCTGGGCGTTGTCCAAGGCTGGGCAACATGGCCGTGGGTCAGCAGGGTCAATCTCTGTAACAAGGGCTTGTGTGTTCATGCTGCCCATCCTCCATGAAGCCACTGGGATGGGAGGCTTTCCTGTGACCTGCCCAGCCTCTCACCTCCTTCTCTTCATCCCGTAACCCACACTGGCTGGCTGGGGTTTGGGCAGCAGCATGGGCTGCAGGAGATCATCGGGTGTGGCCATCTGCTCGAAGGAATGGCCTGCCTGGCCAGATCGACCTATGAACGGAGGGTTCTGCTGGCCTTCTGCATCCGGACCCTGCATGAGCCTTCCTCTTCTCCCTCCAGGTCTGCCCGCCTGACAGCCGCTCCCAGGATGACCCGGAGTCCACGTATAGAAGATGCAGCGCCTCCATCAATTATGTATTATTATGTGGGCACGTGACTGAGAAAGATCTATGTGCATCTTCTATTGTGAGTGTGTATTAAGTGTAACTTCTAGAATGATGAGCCTCTTTGTTGCAGCAGCCAGTATTCGTTTCACACACCTACCAACAGGACGCTTTTTACAGATGTGTGCTTAACTCCTAGCACTGCGCTGGATGCTTTAGGCACATTTATCTTATTTCATCCTCACAACGAAAATAAGCCTATTGTTATCCCCACTTTTCAGATGAGCAAACTGAGAGCCAGATGTTAAATGACTTGCCCAAGGTCACCCAGTAGGAGAGAAAGAAGATTTAAACTGAGAACTTGCATTTTAAACTCTTTCTACGCGCCGCCCACCCCTCCTGTAGAAGCTGGCAAAGAGGCTTTAACAGACAAACAAAAACCCAGGAAGGGCAAGGACATGGCATGTCGCAGTCCACACATAGAATGGACCTGCAGTTTGGGTCTGCCGCAGGAGCGGGCTGTTGGCAAGCTCAGGATTTGGGAATTCTTCAAAATAATGGCTTTACAAGACACAAGCAGTGATATGGTCAAAGGGTTTCCTTCCCGTGGGCTGCACGAGTGCCAGAGAAATCAGGCAGAGATTGCATCTGGGACAGCCGGGGCCACACAGCTCATGGCTGGAAAGGGCCCCTCCGGCTGTCCTCGCATGCCTCCTGGGATGCAGGCGGCCACTTCTGGAGGCAGCCTCTTCATAGGCTCAGACAGCTCTGCTTGTCAAGGTTCTGCTTTGTGCAGAGCCCACACAGGCCTGGCACACGGCTGTTGAAAAGTATTGAGGATGGTTCTCCCGGGGGAGGGAAAATACAGGCCTCGATGCAGCTCCCACAATCCCGGACGGGCGAGGCAGCACCTTCCGTGGATGCAGTGACGGCCTGTGTGTGGCCTGCCTGCTCAGATCCTGCTCCAGGCCACTGTCCTGCTCTGCTGCCTGGGGGCGAGCCGACAAGGCTTTCTTCTCCCCTGCCTGTGCCTGCACACAGGGGGCCAGGCGGAGGCTGTTCAAGGGAACAAGCATTTGTGAACAGCCTTCCCGCTGCTGGCTGCTGGTGTCTGCTGGGAAAGGAGTGACTGCGGGGACATAATTACCATTTGTGGATGACACACAGATCTCCCTGTCTACCCCTGGGCCTAACTGCTTCAGGTCTGTGTAGCCCTCTGGCCAACAAGATGTGGTTCTTAAAAGGTGGCTTTGTGCCTGTTTTTTCCTCTCATGCTGGGCACTGGGCTTCGGTGTGACAGAATCAGAGTGGGGAGCCAAGCCCCCTTTTATCCCTCTTCTGCCTTTTCTGTGCAAAGAAATCCTGGGTCAACCCTGACACTGCCCTTCCTTCCATGTGTCCCTTGCCCACACTCTCTCTGCTGTCCCGCATGCCTAAGAGCTGCCCCCTCTTTGTCCTCCAGTGGCCGTGCCTGAACAGAAGGGCTTCCTGACATGTCCCTAACACAAGATGTTCTCCCCAGAGCGTAGCTCCTCTGTCGGGCCGTTTTGAAAGCATGGACGTGGCAGGGGTTTCCCACCCTGGGCAGGGTTAATGCGTAGGGCCAGATAATTCTTTGATGCGCCGGCTGCCCTGTGCGCTGTAGGATGGGTAGCAGCGTCCTGGCCTTGCCGCACTGGATGCCAGGAGCAACCCCAGTTGTGACCATGCGTATATCTCCAGACATGATCAAACTCCCCCTAAGGGAAGGGGGGGCAAATTTGCCCCCATTAAGAGCACAGCAATTTTCAATCTTTTTCATCTCATGGCACCCATCTGCACCCACCAAAAAATACATCTTTTATAGATCTGGCAAAACAAGGCAAAAAAAAGATATAATTTTGACTCATTCACACCGGATGGCTATTGTTGTATTGGCTGTTGTCATTTTTTTATTATCACTATTTGACAATCTAAGGGAAAAGATGTCAGTGCCCTGACTAGTCAGGTATTATACACTTTAAAAACTCTTTCGGCACACCATGTGCCTGCGGCCGCACACTGGTTGATAATCGCTGATGTAGCATAAAGGATCCGGCCAGTACGCTGAGCGACTGAGTTCTAGACCTAGTTCTACCATTGGCCTTGGACAAACACCTGCCCTCTCTTGGCCCCAATATTTTTCATATAAAAAGTCAGAAGGGACGAATAAAGGTGCCGTGTTCTTCCAGTTGTCTCTGATTCTCTGGTGCCGCTTAGGAAGTCAGTGGTCCCCAAGTGGGGATGAGCTTAGCATTCAGGAAAGAATCTGGTGACACTGCATGGCTCATACGGAAAAAGGGGGAGGGGCCAACATGGTAGGTGGGCTACCCTACTGCTTTGGGCCTCTCAGTGTCTCTCTCTTTTCTCCATAGTCTTCCTTCTCTCCAACCCAAACAAAACCTGCCCTGGGAAAAGTATCAGTCTATTACATTTTAGTATGATATAGCGCCAACCACCGTACTCTCTTCATAGAACCAAGACTGTGGCCCAGGTTGAAGCCATCTCATGGCGAACTGGAACGGCTCTAGGATGCGTTTGGGAAGGGCAGGACAAAAGAGCCATTCTGCCCACTTGGGCTAACGTGGTGGTTTCAATTTCGTAACATCATGTGATGAGGTGAACTTCCGGGTGCCCTCTGTTAACAGTCAGTTTCAGCAGCTGCCGTGGGGGAGGAAACAGCATCACCCAGAGCTGGCGCTGGGAGGGGTTATGTGGCTCAGATGAATTGTGATAAAGAGATGTCTCCGTGGTTGAGCGTCGACCTATGAACCAGGAGGTCACGGATAAATTCCCAGTCAGGGCACATGCCTGGGTTGCAGGCTCGATCCCCAGTGTGCGGTGTATAGGAGGCAATGATTCTCATCATTGATATTTCTAACCCTCTCTCCCTCTCCCTTCATCTCTGAAATCAATAAAATTATTTAAAAAAAAGAAAAGGAAGAAAGAGATGTGGGTCTAGTAGGGCCGCCAACAAACCAGGTGCTGAGTGGCCAGGTCCCCAAGGCTTCAGAACCATCAGTTGACTGACAGGATTTCTGGTTGTTTGTGGGAGAGGATTGTCCTAGAATCAGCCCTGCTTCAGCTTTTCATTGGGACGTGGATGGCTGTTCCTGAGGTGGGGAGCACACACCTGAGCAGTTCAGTAGAGTGGGAGGCATGTGGGCTTCGGAGAGGACGCTGGGCCCCAGCACAGCTTCCCCCACACGGCAGGGGCAGCGTAACCATGGCCTTCTCTGGCCTTCGGTCTCCTCCTGGGTAGGATGCTTGGACTAAATGATCCCCCAGGCCTTCTAGCTCCACAGCCCATGATTAATAAAACTCAGACACACCATCTGCTCACTCTGACATTTAAGAAACGGAACAGGTTTCCAAAGAGAAAGCTGCCTTGTGCAGCTTGCTTTTCCTCCCTCGCCTGCTGACTGAGGGTGGGTTCACACTCTCCCTGCACCCCAGTTCTGACTTTGAAAAATCTTGACATATCTGCATACAATCACACACACACAGCTATCTCCCTCCAGCCCCCCTCAAAGGTCACAAATGGGGGGGGAGCTGACTGATGCGCTAGTAAAACTCTGAACGAACAGACCCCATTCGGGGCCTCACGCCCTCCGCCCAGGAGGACAAGGCAATGCGTCTGATAGCATGTCCCCAGACTTCACCCCTCAGTGGCGCTGATGCATCTTTCCCACTTGCCCAGCTCTTCCTCAGTGAGAGCCGCTGCCCCCTTTACAGATGGGGAGACTGAACTCCAGAAGTGAAAGGTCAGGCCCAAGGTCACAGAAATGACAAGCAGGGAGGCAGGGATGTCACCCTTGGCAGAGTGGAGCATTCTGTATTGTGTGAGGCCAATTCCCATAGCACTGCTCATCCACAGGACTTCCCGTGGCTCTGTCCTACAGATGGCCCTTTACTAAAGGGACCTCATCGCTAACAAAAGGTGGTAAAGAAACAGGGTCTCAGGCCCCCGCTGCTGCCACGTACAGAACTTGGACTCTGCACCATGCCACTGGCCCAGATGTGTCCATCAAGTGGCTTCCAATTGCAAGTGCTTGGGGCCAGGACAAAACGTGGGAGGTGGGGCGGACATTCTGAGCCAGTTGAGACCCAGCCAAACGCCAGAACTGGTTTTCACTTTGCCCAAGAGCTGGACCTGGGTAGTGGGGGCACAGTCAGACCTGTGATGCCTGAGAAGCAGCCAGGGGTCCAAATAGGCCTGCGCTGTGACTCCCTCCAACTGCCCAGGTCCTGCCTCCAGCTGGGCTCCTGGCCCAGGATCTGGCACTCCATGTTGGCTGAATCTCAGGAGACCTCCACGTAAGCTGCCCTCTTGCTGCCAGTGGCCCTGGTGGAGTCAATTGGTTTCAGACTCTTTCTCTGCTATTCTCTCCCAAACGCTGGACCTGGCTGCCTGCTCCAGAGCTGATCATCGGACACAGTGGCTCCCTGCCACTCTCCATGCAAAGCATGGATGTTCTTCTCATGCTCTGTCCCCTGCCCTTCTCTGCTCCTCCCACATTACCCTGCTTTAGGAGAAGTGGACCGGACTTCCTGTTTCTCGTAATTGCTTGTAAAATCAACCCAAAAAGTTGAATAAAAATATTCCAAGTCCTGGCTAGGTGGCTCGGTTGGCTGGAGTGTCATCTGTACACCAAAAAGGTCATGGGTTCAATTCCCAGTCAGGGCACATACCCAGGCTATGGGTTTGACCACCCATTGGGGCTCGTATGGGAGGCAACTGATCAGTGTTTCCCTCTTGTATCGATGTTTGCCTCTCCCCCCCCCGCCCCACCCTCTTTAAAAAACGAATAAAATCATATCCTTGGGTGAGGATTAATAAAACATACATCCTTCTTCTTAAAAGGGCCAAGAGCTGACAAGACTATAAGGAATCACCAGACCAAAAGGAACAGGAAAACCGGAACCCCTGGTGCTGACCCAACACAAAAGCCACACTGACCCCCAGGGAGATCATCTATGGATGGAGTAATGAGTGTCCATTTTTAAGGTATTGAAGATCAAGGGAGACAAAAAGCAAAGCCTGGGGCCTCTGTACAAGTAGGAGACCTTTCCCATAACAAGCTTGGACCCCAGAGAACTACCCAGTCAAGCAGGGTGAAAGTGAAGGGGAGCCAGCGGCCCTTGTACAGAAGCAGAGCCAGGTTGCAGTTCTAGTGCTGCCCTAGCAAGTCATGAACTGGATTAAGAAGCTTCCAAAGTGATAGTGTCTCTAGGCACCAGCCAGAAACACATACAAGTCCTCTTGAAGGAAAGCACCATCATTCGGGGCTTTGAATTATGTCTGCAAAATCCCACCACTCACCTAAATCTAATGGCCAGCACTCAGTTGAAGATAACCAGGCACCTGAGAAATCCACACTTCCCGGTTGAAAGTCAATAGTAACAACAGCCAATACAAGCAGATCTGCGATGACTCCAGAGATGGAAATTATAGAAGCCTCTACAACTCTGCCAGCTTGGATAAACAAATAAAAGACCGGCCTGAAGGAATCTGCAGAGAAGAGGAAACCATAACAAGAGAAGCAGCACAGTCTAACATCTCACCAGAATGTGATCTCCACGAGGGCTTCTCTCTCTCTGTTCATCCCCGTGTTCCCTAGAACCATGCCCAGTCCACAGTAGGAGCTCAGGAGAGATTTGTAGGCTGGACTTGAGACCTTCAGGCAGCTGAGCGCTGATCACTCTGTCCCAGGTAAGCCTGGTGAACCATCCTGCTCAGCGAGAAGATAGGTGAGAGGAGGTGATTAACCCCAAATTTCCCTTCAATGTGACATTTCTCTCTGTGCAAAGGCAGGCGCTAATGAATAAACAAACCCAGCCACAGAACGGCTTCCAGGGTGGGAAAGAAACAACCCAGAGGTGTAATGACTACTGTAGAAAGCTGAATCCTTTAGGCCAAAACAAGCCCTCACCCACCGCTATAATTTTGAGTTATCCATTCTTTATTACAACTCATGGCCTTGGCTCTCAAAGCCTCTACCAGGGATTCTTTCTGTGGGGGCAATTTTGGTGCCTGCAATTAGCTGAACAGGCATCTTTTGTCCCTGCGAAAGCACTCAATTGCAGGTGTAATTAGGTTCCCTCACCCCTGAAATCTGCAGAGAGCCGCCCGCCTTGACTAACTGCACCCACAATTAAGTGCTTACGGGCATGTGGCTGGAGCCGGCAAACATGTGCACGCGGCTAATAACGGGGGCACCGAGCAGGCTTTCAAAAATAGACACTGTGTTGGAGAAATCCAGCCTTTTTGCATTTGTTGTTCAAACGGCGCTGTCCAGCTGGGAATAATGAGAAAAGACAAACACTCCAATTAGGCGAGGTCCATACATAAATAAACCACACAGCTCCTTAATTAAGCCACTTACAGGACTGGGCAAGGCTGCGGTGAGAAGGAAGGAGCCAGGCCACGCTGGGGACGCCATTTTGGCCAAGGTGGCAGGGCCAGGTGGGAGGTCTGCATCCACCAGGGTGGGCTGTTGGCCACTTCTGTCCAGGGATACTGGTGGGCCTGGGCAGACTTGGAGCCCAAGGAGGATTGGTGGGGGGTGGGGAGGGGTCCCCAGACACCCCCCCTGGGGCTAGAGGGAGGTTAGGTTAGGGAAGGCAGTTCAGGTGGCGTAAATTCTACATCCATGGGCCTGCCCTGCAGGGTGGAGCCTGCCTCCTTTGTTCTTTCCCACAAGCGGGCTCAGCCTGGCACATGACCTCTTCCCTGAAAGCGGCCACATCTGCTCTGTCCTCCTTTGTCCCCAGGGTCTGGGAGGGTGACGTCCTAAATTAAACCACCTGCCCGCTCCCAGGGCCGGCTCCCTCAAAGCACCTCCAGCTGAGACGCAGACCCATGCCCCGCTTCCCCAGCTGCAAACTGTCCCCATGCCGGGTGGACATGCAGTTAAAAATAAAGAAAGGACACATGTGGCCGGGGATGAGCCCAGTATATGCCAGCGGATAAATGGCCAGGAGAGGTGGCGGTAATTCCTGCGTTTCTGGCTGCCTCCCACCCCAAAATAAACTTCCGAAGTTCCTGCCACGATGCCCGTATTGTTTCTCAACAATAAAAGCCGGCAGATTATAGTCTCAGTAATCAGGCGAGGAAGAAAAGCTGGCCGCTCCCCACGCCCTGCTAGAGCTACTGAAAGCTACCAGCCTTTTGCAGAGCTCAGCAGTCCTGCGCGGGAAGTAAAGGGCAAGGGCAATATTTAGATAATTAAAAACCCACTGCTGACAGGCCAGCCCGGCAGCCACAGGTGTCTCCAGGGTGGACCAGCAACAGTTCAGATTGGCCCTTCTCTCCACCCTTCCAGCTGTGGCTGAGGGAGATGGGAGGCCTGGGAGGTGGGCAGGTGACTTCTGGAAAATTCTACCCTGACAGGAATCAGGCTCAAGCCTGGGATTCTGGCTCCACGATCCCCGTAAGATGGCCCTCTTGCCCTGCCTCTCTGCCTCCCCTCCGCTCCAGCTGCAACAGCCTCCCATGGCCTCTTTCTGCACTGGCTATGCCCTTTGCCTGGAACTCCTACCCCAGGTATCCTCAGGGCTCCCTCCATCCCTCCCTCCGCTCACCACCTCCTCAGGAAGATCCTCCCGGACTGCCCAGTCAACAGGTGCTGCACAGAACCCTCCCCAGCCACCCCAGGCCCTCATTCCACGGTGGGGTTCCTGCGGCACTTAATCCCTGAATTCACTTACACCTGACGTTTTTCTTGTCTGGCTCATCTTTCTCTACGCTGCTTCACCGGGCTTCTCCACCACTGGGCAGTGCCTCTGTGGTAGCTGCCCACAGTGGGGACTCAGTGCTGAGAAGTAAGTGAATGAATGATGCCCAGATTGGATACAAAGCAACCCAGGGCACAGCCTCGGAAGGGGGGCTGGGTAGCAATCCAGTCTGGGAAGGTGGTTGTGGAAGCTTCCGAGGAGCGGGGGTCCCTGCTACACGGGAGCTGCAGTCCCTGCCTGCAGCCCTCCCCCTGCTTACAGGCCCTGAGGGACCCTGGGCATCCAAGATGACCACGGGTCTGTCTGGCTGGCAGTCTGTGACTTCTCACTTAGCCTTTCAATATTTAAAGCTTGACTTGGTGCCAAGAATCACTGAACTCCCAGGAGCAAAGCCTCACTCCTCCTCTGGACTCTCCTCCTGCCTCCTCCATCTGACCCTCCCCCTCCCCCCTGCTCTGAGCAGATGCCTGTGAAAACCAAAACCAAGACCAGTTCCTCTTCACTAGGCCAGGCCTCAGTGACCTATTGTCATGGGGACACGAGAGCGTGGGCCCCCCCCGAAGCCCATTGTAGGCCCTGTGTCACCTGATCAAACGCTGCCTGGACCTGCCGCGCCTCTGATGGCAGGCCTGCATTCCAGCCCCCCTTCATCCCCTGCCTCTGCTTTCAAGGGCTCACTAGTAAAGGGCATTCCCGCCCAGCGATGGGCGAAGGGCCGGTCCTGCCCCACCTGGTGGGATGGTCCTGCTGGCTGGAGGCATGCTGCCTGCTACAGGCCTCTCTCTTCTCTCTCTTTCTTCTACAACGTCCTGGAGAGTGTGCCCCCCACACAGCACACTCCGTCCTTCTCCATCCACCCATCATGCCAGGTCATGAGTTTCTGGAACCTTCCCTTATTGTGACTGAGGAACAGTCTTGACAGTGGTGCTCCCTCTGCCTGTGGGGTGGCTGAGCCAGCCACACCTGCTTCTCCTTGGTGGCCCCGAACCTCTGCACCCTTCCTCTCCAGCTCCTTTCCCTGGTCCCTGCAAGGTGGTGTTGGATCACTTCTTCTTGGAGGAACAGGTGAGCTGGGCCATTCCAGGCCAGGCAGCCTCCTCGGAGGGGTGGGAGCCTGGGGGCCGCATGCCCTGGGTTCAGAACCTCCTGTCACTGAGGGCCTGTGACCTCTGCACACTCAGACCTGAGTGTGGAAGATGGAGCTACTACCTGCAAAGCTTGCAGTAGAACACTCTAGACCTCTAGTGAGGCTCTCGAGTTCTATCATGTGTAAGGTGTGGCGACAGGTCCCTGCCTGAGGTCAATGCCACGAGGGGATGCACGTTTGGCAAGTGGCAGACACCTTGGAGACGCCCCCTTCTCTGGGAATGGAGGCGGCTCAGCCCACAGGCATCAGGAAGGGGCCTGTCTCTCCCACCCCATGCAGTCAACTCCACCAGTAGTAAACCAAGAGGGTTTTGCTTCTCCTTTTCAAAGCAGCCCAGATCTAAACCTTGTCGGCCCACTTCCCTAAAGGAAACGAGTGAAGCCCCACGGAGAACTCAGAATTTTCTGGCTTTCTGCCTAACCCACAGACGCCTGGCTGGTGACCAGGCCAATCCTGCTAATCCTTGGCAGTTGCAGGGCCTCCCTCCTTGGGACACTTCCCCCTACAAGGTCCCGAGTCTCTTTCTCATGGCCCTTGGGTCTGCCCTTGTCATGATCCCCTCTTGCCCTCACTGTCCTGATGACCCATCCCTTACTGTTTCTTCCATCTTTGAGTCTCAAAGCCCAGGCCTGGGGCCTGGTATACTGAGCCACTCAATGAATGCTTGCCTGGTATACAGCAGGTGCTCACTAAATGCGTATCAGGAGACCACAGGAAGCAGAGGTAGGGCTATGCCTCTGAGGCCCAGGGCCCAAATCTGAGGGAATTTGGAAAGTTGATCCTTCAGGCCCTATATTACAAATAAGCCCAGTGGAGATGGGGAGGAGGGGCGGCGGGGTGAGGGTTGGGGTGTGGGGGATAGTTCCCCAGGGGCCCCAGGCTGGGGGCTGATTTGTTTTGGTCTCTCAGCTCCTGGGCTTGGGGCTGGACCACATGCAGCACCAGATTACTGAGGGTCCCACCCACTTCTGCTTTCACCCAAACCACCTAGCTCGTCTTCCTCTTATCAGCAAACTGTCCCACCCAGAGACCTGTGGTGGCTTTGTTTGTGTTTACCCTTCCCTCCAGGGAGCCCTGATAAGGCCGACCTTTACCCTTTGCTGCTTTAAGGGATAGCCTTGAAAATCTTCCTGTTAACGGAAGATCGGGTCTGGGGCTTCTGGGTAATTCCGTCATCCACCCCCCCCCCCCCCCCCCCCCCCCCCCCCGTCTGGTGTGTGGAGAAGGAAGCCTGGTTCCCCACTGGAGAGACCCCTCCCCAGGCCATGCTGTGGCCCTGTATGGAGGGGGCAGTGCTTGGCTGGAAGCCAGGTCTGGAAGCCGGCGGGCCTCCAGAGGAAGCCATGTGTGTGACTAGCTCCTGCTGTCTTGTAATCTTGGTGCCATCAAGCAGGAGCCATGGACACAGGGCAAGTCTTGCTGTTCCTGGTCTCTATGCCTGGGTCCCTTCGGGGGGCACAGGGGAGGCCTGGCTCAGGTTGCTGCTCAGAGGGGCTCGAGCTGCATACAGAAGTGGGGGTTCTGAACGTCAGTTCCAAGAAACACCGCGTACACCTGGCTCCCTAATTCTTCATCCACAGGACAGTCCAAATATCTGTCCAACAGCAAACGAATCCACAATTCTGCCGAATCCCATGACAGACCATCACTCAGTCATGAAAACTATGGACACACGTGACCATCTGGATGAATGTCACAGGCTGACCGCCGAGCGAAGACAGCCAGACAGGAGAAGAGCACACACTGTGTAACTCCAGAGCAGGCAACCCCCCGAGTTACATCGAGAGAGCGGACAGCGGGGGCTCCAACAGACGTTTGTACACTGTGCTCACAGCAGCATTGTCCCCAACAGCCAAAGCACGGAAGCAGCTCAAGTGTCCATCAACAGATGAATGGAAAACAAAATGTGGTCTGTACACACATGGAGTATGATTCAGCTTTAAAAAGCAATGAAGCACTGACACACGTGACGACATGGATGAACCTTGAGGACATTATGCTGGTGAAGTAAGCCCAAGTTCTGTGGGCGTCCATTCATGCGAGGTCTCTAGAGCAGCCAACTTCATGGCGACAGAAAGGACAATGGGGGCTGCCAGGGGCCCGGGGAGGGAGAGGGGAGGAAGCAGAGAAAGATGGTGGTGAATGTACTTAATACCACTGATGCTAAATTTTATGCTTTGTGAATTTTACCGTAATTTTAAAAAATAAAAATAACAAAAAACTAACTTAGCGTGATGGAAAGCAGATCAGTGGCCACCTGACTGGGGTGGAGAGAAGATTGGGAAGCTATACCAGGGAAGGAACTTTCTGGAGTGATAGCATCCGTGTCAAAAGCCAGTGAGCAGAACTCTGAAAATGTCTGCATTTTACTGAATGCAAACTACACCTCAATAAAGTTGATTTTAAAAACATAAAAAACCAACAACAACTCTGGACACTCATCTTTCAACAGGCTATTTACAAATTGTTCTTATGTACCAATGTATTCATAATCTCTCCATCATGAAGTATATGCAAAAGGGATTTTTAAATATTTGAAAAACAGAGTTCTAGCATATTCTTCCTCTGTTAATGGGCTGCTGTGTCCCCCACTTTGGAAGACAGGGATCACTCTGGAAGACATTATGTGGGAAATGCCCCACACATACAAGAATGGATGTGAAGCCGCTTCCCGAAATACCCTCATGGGGCAGTATTCCAAATTCAAGGGAGTTCAGAGTCCCAGACCAGCATGGGTGCATCCTACCCTCCCTGGGGGTGGGGGTGGGGTGCTCTGCCCAGGGTTGCAGCTATAAGCAATGCTGGGCGCATCCCAGACAGGTGGTATGTGGAGAGACATGGGCGGGAGCCCCACTTCAGAGGCAAGATGGGGCAGCAATAAGAATGAGGGTCCGAAGCAAGAGTCCCCAGTTCAAATCCCATCCTGCCACTGTTTAGCCGCGTGGCCTGCAGCAGGGCCCGCTGTGCCTCAGTTTTCCCATATATACAGTGGGGATGATACTCCCTCAAGGGTGGTTGTGAGAATGAAAAGCTAGTATACAAAGCCTTAGAGCTCTCTCTCTCTCTCTCTCTCTCTCTCTCTCTCTCTCTCTCTCTCTCTCTCTCTCTCTCTCCACCATCTCCTCCCTCCTCCCTCTGCCCCTCCTTCTCCCCCAAGCTCCAGGGGGCATCCAAGAAGTCTCTGCTACCCTCTCCACAGCCCAAGTTCAAGTCTGTGTTTATCCTCAATCCTTCCTTTTCCTGCCCTGGGCCCAGCACCTGGCTCCTCCCTGGGCCCATTGTCTCAGACAGAAGGCCATCCGGTCTGTCCTGGGGGAGAACCAGGGAGCCCCCCGCCCCCATTTCCTTATAACCACTCAGCTGGACTCCAAGTCCTTAACCCAGCCCTTGGTCAAATAAACACAACTGCACACAAAAGACATCCCAGCAAGAGCGTGAGCAGTGAAGGGTGGGCGGGGTGGGCGGGGCACAGCTCCCAGGGCATTCTGCAAAGGATGCCAAAGGGACCATCCTTGGCTTCTGGTGCTGCCACCCCACCAGCCCTTGCATTCCTGGGACCGGGAGCCCATCCGGAATAGGTTTTTGTTTTTTAAGCCGAGGGCCTCCCAGTTCACTCCTTTCTCCGTCCCCTACCCAAACCCACCCCAAGGCCTCTGCAGGCCCAGTACACACGGCTCCCTCTGTATACAGTCTGTGCTCATCCTGGCACGAGAGCCAGGATCTGTGCCAAGTAAGAGCTGCCCCCTGTCCCAGTTTATAAACAAACAGGGGTCAGAAGCTCCCCACTGGTGGCCCCTGGACAACTGGCCCCTCACCCGAGGTAGCCTACTGAGCACCTGGTACCCTCCACCCCAGGACTGTGGGGACAAGGCAGGAGCATCCTCCAACATCTCTCAGGGGTGCCCAGCAAGGCTGAGCTCCAGCTGGGGAGCTCAGTTTGACGACACCCCCTCTATCAGCTCCTGCACTGGTGTCTGCTGGGATCAACTCCCAAATAAAACCTCTGCCCCCAAGTCCTGACCCTAGGCAACCCAACTCAGCCAACGGCAAACAAATGCCAACAGCATCACTGTGTGTGGGTCAGCCAGGTGACCAAGCCCGCAGGCCCAGGGACAGTTCATGCCCTCCAAGCAATGGGGGAGGGGCCAGAGCAGCACAGGGCCCTGTGGGAGAGCCGGGGGCCCAGGCCTGGGGCGGAGGACAGGGACAGAACGGCCCATGCTTGGACTTCACCGCCCCCCCCCCTGCTTCTGATGGGCTTGCATTTTCTCTCCTCAGATTCCAACTATTTCCAGAGGCACTGCCTACCACGGTGGTGACTGTAATTGTTTCCTCTCTATTTGATCCATTAACGGGAACTCAGATCCACGGGCTGGCTGCTCGCTGAGGCTTCAGGTAGCAACTTTCCATTTGTGTTTCAAATTTTAATGACCGTGCCTGTCCCCTGGGCCCTCAATATGGGGCTGTAATCCTCGAGCAGCCTGTCGGAGGCGTGCCACCCAAGGCTGGGCTCCGGGGGGATTTCTACAAGGGCCTGCTTTCTCCAAGGAACAGCTCCGACGAAAAAGGGTCCCGCTGCAGCAGCCAGCCGGCCCCCGCCGCCCCTCCCTGCTGGCTCGGTGTTGAGCAGGCTGCAAATCATAAGATTATTATTTCTTTCCGCCATCCCCAAAGTATCCTATATCCCAAGATGGAGAGGAAAGTTCAGCTCTGATAAGATTGCATCACCAGGGAGGAGATAGATCCTCACCCTTGCTCCCTCTGCCTCCGGCTAACATAATTCCTTTCTGATCTTACCCAGGGCATCCAGTCAGGCTGGGAGGCGAACGGGATAATCCATTTTAGAGAGGTTGATCAATATCCTTAGGAGCCTTTTAAATGGTTCCACAGGCTTCTAGGAGCCAAGGCAGACAGCTGAGCTGGAAATTTGGGGGTCAGGGGTGATAGGAGGGCAGGCACAACCCTCAGGGATTTCCTGACAGTCCTCCCATTTCCTACCAGACTTCAAGAGCTGGTTCCAACTGGGGCAAGGAGGCGGGGTGCCTATGGGCAGGTTGCGCACTGGGTCAGAGGACTGGCAGGCTGAGGCCTAGTGGGCCCTGCACTCATGCCCCCAGAGCCTGGAGCCAACAGGAGGACATGTGTCCCTCCCAACACGAGCAAGGGTTGCTCAACTCCCACCATCTGGTGCCCAGGGGGACTACAGACCCAGTGTAAGCAGAGACTACATATATCTACGACATACTACTACACAGTATGATAAAAGTGTAATATGCTAATTAGACAGGACAGCCGAAGGACCTTCCAGATGAAGGCCAAGGCAAGCCACTGTGGCTGCGAGGGCCGAGCCCCTTGCACGAATTTCATGCATTGGGCCTCTAGTATGTGTGTGTGTGTATATAATTGATTTCGGAAAGAGGACGGGAGAGGGAGAGAGATACAGAAACATCAATGATGAGAGAGAGTTATTGATTGGCTGCCTCCTGCATGCCCCCCACTGGGGATGGAGCCAGCAACCCAGACATGTACCTTGACCAGGAATCGAATGGTGACCTCCTGATTCATACCATAGCTCAACCACTGAGCTACGCCAGCTGGGCCAGAGCTTCAGACTTTTTAAGAGAAGCTAGAAATCTGGGGTTTAAAAGAAAACCTACTGGTATTTAAATATGGGCAATAAAATTTTTTAATAATTTAAACTACTGTGTGGGGACCAAGTAAAACACAGCTGCAGGCCCAATAGTAAGCTGCCCAAGGTCTTTCACCAGCCCCAACCAGGAGGTTCTGTTTCCTCTCCCAGACCTCCTACCCCTCTGCTGAAAATATCCCAACAGCCTGACCCCCTTTTCTATCATACCTCCAACACCGTCCACCTGCCTGTCAGCTCCACCTTCAAACCATGTTTGGAATTTCACTCCATCTCATCCAGTCCTCAATTGCCTGGACTATTGTAGTACTTCCTTCCTGGTCTTCTGCTCCACCCTCGCCCCCTGCAGTCTATTCTTGGTACCGCAGCCTGAGGAGGTCAGTAAAAGGCCAGGTAGATATGCCTCTGCACAGAACCCTCAATAGCTCCCATCTCATTCTGAGTGAAAATCAAGCTCTTACAACCATCTCTGGGACCTTGTACTCTCTGCCCTCTGCCTATCTCCTCTCTCCCTTGCACTTGCCCTTCCCTTGGAATCTGTGTTACCTCTTCGGACAGACATCCAATCCATATGACCACGAATTGATTTCAGCGAGGAAGGGAGAGGGGGAGAGAGAGAGAATCATCAAAGATGAGAGAGAATCATTGATTGGCTACCTCCTGCATGCCCCCCAATGGGGATCGAGCCCGCAACCTTCGGGATGTGCCCTGACTGGAATCAAACCCGGGACCCTTCAGTCTGCAGGCTGACGCTCCAGCCATTGAGCCAGACCAGCTAGGGTACCATGAAGGAATCTTTAAAATCATGCAGAACAAGCTGCATAAACTGGGTCTGCCCATGGTAAACTTCTGGACTCTGCTGAAGGGAATGGAAAGGCTTTCTCTGACCACCCCATAAAAACAGCAATCCCCACTTGGCTGCCTTGGTTTCCCTTACCCTGTTACATTCTCTCCATATCACTTTTCACCATCAAACCTACTGCTTATGTATCTGTTTCTTATCCGTGGCCTTGATTAACCATACACTCCACGAGTGTAGGGATTTTTGTCTGTCGGCCTCTCCAGTTGCTGTGTGCTCAGGCTAGAAGAGCACGAAATGGGTGAATGTCTCCCCATTGCTTTCAGAGTCTCTGCAAGCTGCTTAGCACGATGCTCAAGGCCTCTCACATAGTTACCCTTCTCTCCAGCTGTATCCCCAGTTCTCCCTCCATGAGGAGCCACCTGCAGCATGCTCAGCACAATTTTAGGCACATGCTCTTCTCTTTTCCCAGAATGAATGCCCTCCCCTCCCGCCTACCAAGCGAACTCTTATTCATCCTTTAAAACCCAGGGAGGAAATCCCCTATTTAGGAAACATTCCCGGACTTGGACTCCACTCTCAACTACAGTTAATCCTCCTTCCACTCTCACTCCCATATCTGCTCATGTTGGCATTCACAGCCTTGGCGTCTGTCAGGGCAGAGTCTACCCTGTGCCTGTGCTTCGCAGTCAGCCCGCTGCTGTCAAACCAAGCTCCCCACCACGTCCCACACAGGACAGCTGGTCATCCCAGAATTGTGCTGTGCCACAATCCCTCCCCAGGACGGCTTGATTTGGGGGTGGGAGGAAAGGAGGGGCCTTCCAGAGGGTCTCTATGCTCTCCAGCACTGAGTGAACCCCTTCTCTGAGATGCCAGTGATGCTGGGAGGGAGGGTCAGGAGCCTGGCTGCTGGCCCCAGCTCTGGACATGATGCCCTCATACTCACCTCATCCCACCTGCTCACCCTGGGCCAGCTCCTCCCTCACCTTCTCTGGGAGGGTCCTTCTCATAGCAAATCTTTCGCTTCGGTTTTGTCCTTTCCGCTTCCCTCTCCCATGACCGGGGCAGCACCTTTCCCATAAGCCATTTGCCAAGAGGACAAGCGGCCTCCCCCACTGCCCTCCACGCGCATGAGCGCACCTGTGCACAGGGAGCCATCGGGAGCCTGGGCACCTATCTGGCTATAACTTGCCTGGCTGGAAGGGCCTCCTCCTGTTCCCGGAAGAGGAGAGGGCCAGGGCCTCAACCCAATTCGCCCAGGAGAGGGTCTCACCCCTCTGCCAATTCCAGCCACACCCCTCCCCAAATCCCTGCACCGCCTGGCAATATTTTTATAACACTGTTTTGGCACGTCTTCTGTGAACTTAATTTAACATTCATATTGCTGCTACTTAATTAAATAGATGAACTCATTTTACATTTACAAGTCTTAATTCATCCTGAACAAAACTGGCCGTGTTTAGTTCTTTATACACCAGCAGCTCCCCGGAACAAATGGTGGCCTTTGTGAGCTAGCGGCAGGGACAGGGTAAAAGCTAATTGTGGGCTCTGGTCGCCTGTGAGAGAGAGCGGACATCTTTATCCATCATCAGAAGTGAGCGGAGGGGCCTCCGCGTTCCTTCGTTCCCAGCCGCAGCCGGGCTGGCAGGCCCTGTGTCCACCTGGATGAGGGGTAAGCTCCCAGCCCCTGCCCCTCCTAACTTCTGCCTCCACCTGGGGGAACTCTTTCTGTCCCCACCCACCACCTCTCTCTCCTGGGGAGCTTCCACCCTCCCTGGACATCTGCGCAGTATGCAGGGGCTCTGCCAGTCTGTCTGGGCCATAACAGGTCTGTTTGTTCTTCCTACCCTACGCAGTCTGAGATTGGGGTTGGCAGTCTGCACTTTATAGCTCTCCAAGAGCTAGGGTTGGCATGGTAGAGGCTGGGCCCAGGCTGCCTGGGGGGTCCCTATGTCATGGGTCAGGGCAAAGGGTCACCCAGCTAGCCCCAGGGGAGTGCCCAAAATAGTAGGTGTGCAATACATATAGCAGGTATTAGTATGGTTCCTAGCTTGGTGCTGGGCCCAGGGTGGGAGCCAAGTCCAGCGGGCAAGTTGGAAGTCAGGTTATCAGCTGCTCTGACTAGGGGGAGACAGCGGGCTTGGGTCCGGGACTGTACATGCCCTGGAGCCAGGCTCTGGGGACAGAGGGAAAGTTGTATCATCCTAGGTCCTGGGTAGAGAGGTTCTGCAAGTCACCACCCTTCTCACTCCCAGAAGAATCAGCCAAGCAAATCTGGGGCCACCAGTGGGTGTCCTGGAGGGCGGGTGAGAGCTTGAGGGACTTCACCTCTTGCTGCACGCCAGCCCCCAGGTCCCAGGTCTCACAGTGAGGTTTTCTGGTGGTGAGACACCCAGCACGCACCCCTCTGGGGGGCATTCTACATGCTTCTCTTATGACCTAAGCCTCACAGCAACCCTGTGTGGGCAGAGACTGTTCCTAGACCCGGTTTATGAGCCCAGAGAGGTAGCTTGCCCGGAGTCACACAGCTAGCAACAGATGAGATCTGAACTCAGACATTCTAGGGGCAAAGTCCACAGTCTAACCACAAGCACGCAGGCCCTCGAGGAACAGAACCTCCAGTGGGGACCAAGTCTGCAGTGACTGTGTCTGGGCTTTGTTGGGGACTCCAGCTGCCCCCCAGGCATGTGGACAGTGCCCCCCACACCACAAGGAGCTGATTCCCCCAAAGGAAAGCTTGCTGACCTATCATGAGCATCGATCGTTGGCCAGGAGGGAGGAAACTATGAAACGAGGAAGTCTGGTGTTGACCCGGTCCCTCCCTCCTTCTCAGCCCCCAGGATCCACTGAACACCGCAGGCAGCTGGGCCCAGGCTGATGGCCACCTCTCCTACACAGCCAGCCTGGCCCTAGCTGCGTGAACCACCCTCTGCCCTCTGCCCCCTGGGTGGGCGAGGGGAGCTAATTCTAGTGGAGGGGCCATCTGTGCCCCTGAGGTGGTTGCCTCACCAGCCTGGGATGGAGAGAAGTGTGACCGGGATCCAGCTGTGGGCAGGGGTGTGGTGTGCCACCAATGGCTCCCCTAGGACTCAGCTCCCCGAGAGGCTGTTGCCCCCAGCTCACTGGCCTGGGCCTCCAAGCAGAGGCCAGCAGGCTGCTGATGCAACCTCCAGGGCTGGTTGCAGAGGGAGCAGCCAGATCGCCCAGGGGAGCTGGTTGTTTGTTCTGAGCAGGCTTCCTCCTTAGCTTTGGTCCTGCAGTGGATTCACTACTGGCAGCCTCTGGCGCCTCAGGGGGCAGTGGAGGAGCAGCCCTGAAATGCCTGGACCAGGCTCTGGCTGTCCGGGACATGCCCTGTGGTGGGGGCTGGCTGCCTCAATTTCTCCAGCATGTGAACGCCCTGCCCCTGCCTCTCACAGACACAGATGTCCTGCGGCCATCAGACCTCCATGGGGGAAGCTGGGTAGCCCTTCTGCCCCCTCAGGCTTTCCAGACCAGGAACCATTTCAACATACCTGGCATCCTGGCCCCTGCCAGCGAGCCACATGGCACAGCCTGCCCCGCCTGCTCTGCCCGTTCTCCACCCCAGCTTTTGTCCACCAGCCTCACCCCCTTCGAGGAACCACCCAACCTCCAGCCCCTCCCACCCAGGACACGAGGCATCTCAAACAGGGGCCCGGCCTCAGCACCACCAGGACAGCCCTGCGCCCCATCTGGTAGCCCCCACGATCACCAGGCTAACAGCCCCCACAATCACTGGCCACATGAATATTTTTGAGGGCTTCTGCTGTGCCAGAAGCATCTTTAAATACAGGTCATCTCATTCCATGTTTCACAAGCCACACAGCCAGCAAGAGGCACTACTATGGTTAGGTCCCAGAGCAATCTGGTCTCAAGGCCTGAGTGCTAACCATGCCTCCTGCCCCTGCATCTCCTCCTCTGCTGACCAGGGGGCACAGACCCACCAACCCACTGGTCAGAGAATGCAGGTCCCCTGCAGGGCTGAGCAGGCTTGAGACTGTGGATGCCTCATCCCCGGGGAAATGCCCAGGATGTGGCAGGAAACCAGGAGGGTGGGGCTTCTCATGGGCTCCTAATCCAGGTACTCAGGTAGGAGGGAAACAGTGTCACCCCCGAAAGGCCCCAGGGCTCTTGTCACTGGGCAGGGAAACAGTTAGCAACCGGCCCTGCCCTTGGCAAGCACGCCTAGAAGCCTGGCCCCAGGCTCAGTCTGGGGCTGTTTACATCCACCATCCGGTCCCAAACGGCCCACCCACCTTTCCTGTGCTGTCTCTAGCTGTTAACAGCTGAGAGTGGTGAACGTTTGGAATTCTCCCTTCTCCCGGTATCCAGGGACCCTGTGGGATGGCATCTGGAACTCCTGGAAGGATTTTGGGCGCAGGTGGCTAAGAGTGAGGGGCCCCATCTCCTGCCTTATTGCCTCTCCTTGGAATTGCATCAGCCCCAGCTCCCAGGGTTGGGAGCCAAATGGGGGGGGGGGAACAGCTTCGAGGATTCCCCCAACCCTGCTTCCTTCCCTGGCCCCCATTCTGGCTCCTTAATCCATCCCTGGAGACTCTCCCCACCAGCTCCTCCCACCCAGAGGCTATTTCATCAGATAGTCAGTCAAGAAATTTTTACCCAGCACCTTCCTGAGGTCAGAGATGGGCTTTAACAAAAGCAGGAGACAGAGCTGTGCTAGAGGCCGGATCCCCCCCCCACACACACACAGGACCCCCCTGGTTGGAACCCTCCCTTCTCCTCCGTGGTTGGAAGAACTGCCTCCCTGTGAGCTCGCACATGATGCCAGGGCAGAGCCCAGGACCCCCACAGCTTCCACTGTTACTGCCTGAAACATACCACGTGGATGCACCCGTGGGGACCACGGTGGATGTGAGCCCCACGGACCGAGGCCAGGAAGCCTTCCTTCTGTCAGGGGAGGGAGTCATGCTGACCCAGGAAGGAAGATGGGCGGGGACTAGCCAGGCACAGAGGGGCGGGAGGGCTGCACCCCGGGTGCTGCGATGAGGGAGCCTGGGGCCGTGCTCATCTGTTACACCTGTTGACACCCCTGACCACAGCCCTGGGCCGGTGCAGTGAAGGACACCCCTGTCGGGGAAGGCCGGCCCGGCCCCATCATGCCCTTTTGCAACTGACCTTAACGGTGGGAGGAGAGGATAAATGGATGAGCCACTTCCTGGCAGATCTCACAATTCACTCCGGGCCTGTGGGAGGCGGAGGGGAGGCGCTGCTTGTTCTGTTCTGAAGCATCTCCTAAGGCCGGAGGCATAGGGGACTGATGGCTGCCTCAGGAAATCCTCCCCGCTGCCACCCTCAGTCACAATTCAGGCACCCCGTCGAAAATGGGGACAGGGAGCCTCAGAGAGGGAGAAGCCGCCCCATGGCCGTGCCCGGCCTGGCTTCCAAATGTCCTCCCCCCACAAGGGCTCCTGGAAATTTTAGGAGGCCCTGGAGAGACTCCACGGGCACGGGGCCAAGGGCCCGCTCCTCCGCCACTTTCGCTAGCTAGAGGATGCCACTCAGTCCTTTGAGTCGTGCCCGGTTTCTCGTTGGCACGTACAGGCCCGGGAACACTTGGCATCGCCAGGGCCCTCATTAGCAGAGGATCTTGAAACAGTATGTGGAAACCCTTCAAGACCCCCTGGGCTGAGCGCCAGCAGGCTCCGGGTTTTACGGGGTGAGAACACTGAGACAGAGACAGCCTCTCCAGGGCGGGTGGCTGAGGCCCACAGCCAGCTCCCTGCCCCCAACACCTCCTTCCTTCTCTTGCAGGGGTGGGGCTGGAAACCCCTCCCACCTGCGCAGAAGCTGAGGCACGGAGAGGCTCCAGACACACATTTCTGAATGCAATGGCAGGATGCCAGAGTAGGAAGGGAGTTGGGGGGATGCGACTACATAGAAGAAACTGAGGTCCATGGGGTTCCCACACATGCTCAGGACTAGTTTGCAGCAAGTAAGGCTGGACCTGGAACCCAGGCCTCTCCATGTCCATAGGCTAAGGTGACCAGACGTCCCGCTTTTGGCCGGACAGTCCCAATTGTTAACAATTTGTCCCGCGTCCTGCGGCGTTTTAAAGAAGTCCCGATTTCTGGAAAGAGATATATGTACTGCTTTTTGTAATATTTTAAGTAATAATAATAATAAAAAAAGACACCCCCCCACCTCCGGTCCATGGTGACCTGCTTTACCAATGTTAAAATCTGGTCACATTACCATAGGCCCAAATCGGGGCAGGATTCTGCACCAGCAGGAGGGAGGGCCCCAGGAGTACCCAGGGAGGCTGGGCTTGGAGGACAGCACAGGACCCAGAGGCCGGAGGCTCCAGCTCTTTTAAGGTGAGCCTGGGGTGGAGAGCAGGTGTATGGTCGTTCTTCAGGTTTAAATGTCTAAGTCTAGACAGAAAACCAGTACCCAGGCCTGGCCCCCTGCCCCCTGCCCCCTGCCCTCTGCCTTGGGGCCCCAGTAAGCATCACTGGACTGCTACCAGCAGTCAGTGGGTCAGAAACCTGGTCAAGGCAGAAGGGCAGCCCCAGGTCAGAGTTTCTGCTGTAACCGTGTTAGCGTGGAGGCCTTCCTGAAGACCCCACACTCACGCCCCAATTCTGGAGGGAAGACCTTTTGGCCAGTCTCTCTGCCAGTCACTACTCAGAGGCAGAGGCACCGGTCATCTGTCCAGAGGCCTTAAGGGGCCAGGCTCCCAGGCCCTGCAACAATGCCCTGCTGCCCCTGCCTCTCCTCCCTCCCAGAGCCCCATCTCGCCCACAGAGCCCCTCCATGTCGTCCCTTGGGGGTCCCACTCTCCCTGGGCACCAGAAAGACCAGAGCACAAAGCATGTGGGTCACCAGGGACAGGTCCTGCCTCATTCCTCACCCACAACCAGGCTTCCGGAGCCCCAGACCACCGTCTCCGGGAGAAAGGGGGGCGCGGGCACCGCAGGCATGAGGAGGATAACAAATGGCAACCGTGAGAAGATCACGGCTGGAAACACCGACAGAGCCCGCCCCATCCTGGACACAGCCGTGTCTCATCGAGCCCTCACAACCCTACGGGCTAGCTGCTTTATTACCCCAATTGCGCAGAGGGGAAACTGAGGACCACAAAAAGGGAAGTGGTCTGCGCTCACACACAGGGAGGCCTGAGATTGATCTACACAAGCAGACCTGTCCTGCGGCAGGGAGACTGGCCCCCCAGCGGCCAGCACGGCCCACCACGGTGGCCCTGAGCCATGTGCGAACACTCATGTCAGTCGATGGGCATTAAATGACATCCCAAGTCCCGGCCTCACGCGTCGCACTGTACAGGGTCAATACCCACGCGCGGCTGCTGGCTGCTGTGCTGCACGGCGCAGGTTCAGGACATTGCATCATCAGAGGGAGGTCTACGGAGGGCGACGGGGCTGTGTGGGGGCTCCCCCCGGGGCTTCCAGCCCCCCTCCGCCCCTCCCATCGTGGCCTCTGACTGGAAACAGGAACCGGTGTCTCCTGAGGACTTGTGTGACCCGTCCTGGTGCAGGGACCAGGTTCTCTACTCTCACATCCACCGGGCTGGGCAGGCGTCTGCATGGCGCCAGGGGTGCCCTTCAGCGCACGGGTTAAGGAGTGCCAGGAACGGATTGATGGACAGACAGGTGGGGAAAGACACCCCGGGCAAGCTGGGAGACCAGACCGGCACTTCCTGGCTGAGCATCTCAGTGGGTGGGGCGAGTCTCACGACAGGGCTTTTATACCACGGGGGCTCCAAACACAGCCAACCCCCTAAGAGTGCGCTCTGCACACAGAGCAACTGCAGACTCGGTCACACACACCAAGTGTGGCTTCCTGACGACTCGGATCTCATCTCAGCATGGTGTGTTACCCCACTTTATAGCAGGGGAAACTGAGTCTCAGAGCGGGCAACAGCTGGCCTGAGGGGGAGTTGGGACTGGAACCTGCACATGGCCACCCTGAGCTTTCCTTGCAGCCTGGTGTTGGCTCCCAGCTGTGTGATCTTGGCCAAACCACTTCCCCTCTCCGTGCCTCAGTTTGCCCTGGTGTAAAATGCCGATGGCCACACCTGGGCCACACAGTTAATGAGGTGACATGGACAGAGCAGGCAGCGCAGTCCTGGCCACGCGCTCAGTGTACTGTTGCCAGCGTCCGTGGTTCCTTCCACGACCACGGCGGTGGGCGGCCCTGTACCATCCATGGTGAGCATCCTCATTGCCCAGGGACCCCACACCCTCCCCAGACCCTCGCAGCGCGTGAGAACAAAACCTGCGGTCACTCCCAAAGGCCCCTGCACATGCCAGGCAGCCGCCCCAGGTCACCCTCGTCCGGGAAGCACAGATGCCCAGGTGGCCAGAGACAGCGGGCCATAGCAGGCGGCCTCTGCAGCGGAGAGATAACCCGGCTGGCATGCCTGCTGTGCTGGCTCCAGCTCACAGCGTCCAACATTGTTTGGCAGGCTGGGGGCCCTGTCCCTGACGCCCGCTCAGGGGGAGGGTGGCAGGAAGTGACAGGGAGGCAGAGTGGAGAGACAGGCCCTCCCGAAGAGCGGGTCCCCTGGAAGTGGAGATAAACCTTGGGAGGAGAAAGGAGCGCTAAATCAGTTGTTGAGCAGATGTACCGCATGCTGACAGGGCAAATGTGCGGCCTTTCACGGCCACTCGGCGTTCGCCCGCCGTTATTCATGGCCGCGCGGGCGCTTTATCTCCCGCCCATGATGGGAGGCCACGAGGCAGACACTCGCTCCTGCCTGCGCGGGGCTCCCTCGGAAAATATTAATATGTAAATGTCACTCTCCGAAGACCAGAAATGAAATGGAATGACCGGCTGGAAGATGCTCTGCTGGCAAGATAAAAAAAAAAAAAGAGAAAGGAAAAAAAGAAAGCTGCTCAGAACTGGAGGCGAGAGGGCTGGCTGAGGAGAGGGGGGAGGGGAGGGGCGGGAGCAGAGGATTTTTTGGGAGGGCATCAACCGTTTCTTCCTCCAGGCAAATGGCTTCAGCGTGAGGCTGAGCGCAGGGGAGGGGAGCTCTGGGCTGCAGCCCGATGGGGGATGTCTTTACCGGGTCCCAAGACAAATAGCACAGAGGCTAATGCGTATTGGGCTTCCATTTGGTGCCTGGAATCTTCTGGAAGTTTTTATGCACATAAGCTCTTTCAGTCACTGCCAGCCCCACGGCCCCATTTCCCAGACGAGGAAACCAGGGCACAGGGAGGGTCAGTGGCTGGGCCAGAGCGTTAAACCTAGTGCTGCCTCTGGGCCTCGGGGTCTCCACTTCCTCCTGCTCCAGGAGTGAGCAGTGGTGGGACTTGTGCCGGCCGGCGAGGCTCAGGTGCAACGATGTGTCTTTTGGGGACCATAGATTCTGCTGAGGATGTTCTGGCAGGAGGGAGGGATCCGAGTGGACACAGGTGATGCCCACCTGGCAGCTGCCCACAGGACAGGGCTGGCACCCTACGGCCTCCCTTCCCAGCCACGAGGCACATCATTCCTCCTCCCGTCCGCTCTGCATCCAGCCCCACCTCCTATCCCATGTTCCCAGAGGTAAGAGAGCTGGGCCCAGAGTGTGAGTCCTGGGAGCTGGGTGAGGGAGACCCACTAGCCACAGAACCAGCAGGATGGCAAGTTGGCTTAAGGTCTTGACAGAAGAGTTGGGAGGAAAGTAGCCCCTAATACTTTGGGGGTGTCTAGAAGACCCTGCCAACATACGTTTGGGCCCTCCCCTGGAACCCACCCAGAGAAGGTCACTGTGGGCTCTAATGGTCCCCTGCCCCACCTGACTGGGTCCTCAGAGCCCAGCTATGCACAGCTGGCCACAGTGCACCCTGGAAGACCACGGGTCATCCCTGGCCCGCCTGCTCAGGTAATCCCCCTGCCCGCTCCCCCAACACACACACACACACACTCACACACACACACACAGAAAATGCCACCCTGAACCCTGAGCAAAGGCAGGTGTGAGCTGGAGGCAGCCTCGGGCCCTTCTTTCAGAGGCTGCTGCCTCCACTCACAGCCCCGCCCGCCTGCCAGCTGCCAGAGCTCATCAGCAAAACTCCAGGGTGACCCCAGGCCACGAGCTAACAGGAGCAGTTGTATTTCTTCCCTGCAACACCAGCTCGCTGCTACTTAACCCTGTCAAGCAGGAGTCTACAGAAGACCTGCAAGAGGGGCACAGGAGGCAGTGTGGGCTGAGACCAGGCGGCCCCTGGCTCCTGGGCACCCTCCAGGCTGGCGCAAAGGCCCCTGGGACAGGGACAGGCACAGGGCAGAGGCAGGCTGTGCCTGCAGATGGAAACTGTGATTTCAGGAAGCTGGAATGCTGCTTGGGAAATATCAATGCTCATTTGTCAACGGTAGGCTCCCTGGGAGCAGAGGGAGGAGTGTGTGCACACATACGCACACATGTGTGAGAATGCACATGTGTGCCCGCATGCATGAGCACACAGATATACACATGTGCACACATGCATCTATATACACACACAAACACACTCAGATGCATACCCGACCCACCTATTCACCCATGCTCACAAACATGCACACAGATATACACACATAAACATACACATACACTCACTCATGTATTTACATATGTGTACACAGACATAAATGCACACCCACAGGTGCACACATGCCCTGGCATACAAACATGTGTGTGCACATGCATATGCACGTCCTTGCCAAGCCTCTGACTGACTAACTCTGACCTGGCTCCCAGGATCCCTGCAAGCCTCAGGGCAGACACAGGCAGAGGCGGGAGGGGAAAGGAGCAGCTGCGGGGAGGGGGATGCTGGGAACTAGGCCTTGTAGTCTGGCCTTGAGAAATCTCCATCCCATATGATGGATTCTGGCCGAGGGGCCCTTCCCAGGAACAATGGCTGGAGCCTCTGGGTTCAGTGGGAGCCTGTGTGTGAGGAGTTTGGGCAAGAGAAAGGTGTAGCGTGTGAGAGAAATGGGGCTTGGCAACCTCTCAGGGGACTGTGCCAAACCTCCAGTGGGCGCAGCTCCTGGCAGGGCCAGGCCAAGGGGCTGCAAAGCCAGGCCTGCCCACCTCTCCCCAGGCCTGGCGTCTTCTTCCCCTCTCCAAGAGCTGCCATGGGGTGGGGGAGGCTCAAGGGCAGGGGTTACCCTGGCGGCGGGGAGGGAGGGAAGTGGATTCTCATGACCAAGAATGGGAGCAGCAGTTGGGTCTGTTCCCAGGGAAACCCCAGGGGCTCATGGCCAGAGTGGAGGGAGGGGGAGGGGGCAGTGACGAGGGAAAAGGAAGGAGAAAGGGAAGGGGGAGAGGAGAGAGGGAGGGGAAGGAGGTGGAGAGAACAGGGGGTCAGAGGGCAGAGAAGAGAGGCAGGGGGAGGGGGAGAGGCCCAGTGGGCAGAGGGTTCTCTGAGGAGAAGGAGACGTCAGGAGCAGCAGCCTGCTCTCAGCATCCCGAGAGCCCCTGGTTCTCTGCCCACAGCTTTCCAGGGCTCTTGATAGCCCTGGCCACACCGTGGAGTCACCTTTGGATCTTGAGGGTCTTTTGCTTTTTGGGGAGGCCCCAGGGATTCCAACATGTGCTAGTTCTCAAAGTGGGGTCCCTACACACCTAGCAGCACCACCTAGGAGCAGAAATGCAGATTCCAGGCCCTCCCCAAGACCTGTGTTTTACTCCACCATCTGTGGGGGGGCCGAGGGGTCCTAAGCTCAGGAGAAGGTGGGACCGACCGACCGACAGACCCTGCACCCAACCCCCACATGGGATGTGCACCCTGAGGCCTCCAGAGCAAGGGGAGAAGAGTGTCTGGCAGGACAGCAGTGGGAGTCCACGGGGGAGGAAGGCCTTCTGTCTTCTGGAGGAGTGATGGCGCCTGGGAGGCACAGGGACACCTGAGGATGCAGTCAAGCGGGGGACAGGGGACGGAAGAGGAGCAAAGCAGCTCCTTTGTCCTGAGAACGCAGGCCGGCAAGGGCACAGAGGTGTTTCAAGGCTTCAGAGGTCCTCAAGGTGACCCCCCACTGAATGCTGGGATTTAGGGTCAGGAGAAGTATGGGACAGACTTTCTGAAGGTCCTGGCCCTCAACCTGCCCAACGGTCCCCATGCTGGAAGGGGACAGGTGAGACTGGGGTCCCTCTGTCCTCCCCCATCTTGCAAGATTTGTAATTAAATTAGCGTTCAGTCTCTGCTGGCAGCACACAGCTCATCAGCCCACCTCCGCGGCTGGGTGATGGGAGCACTTTGATATCGGGCTGGACTCTAATGCGTGTGGTGTGAGGGACCCTAATTTATTACGCGCTGGTAATTGATGTTTACACAAAGCAGCTCTTACAGCTACTCAAAGTAGGAGATGAAAAGCAATCAATCAGCCATTTGCCTCAAAAGAGAGGGAGAAAATACCACACATATCAAAAGCAACCCCCCAAACACTGAGAAGGGGCTGGATTAGCACACTGACACTTTGAAGCTTGGGGTTCCAATAGCACAGACAAATGGCGATTGCAAGGATGTGGGGAAATCAGCGCCAGGCTGCCTGTGGCCCTGGGCCCTTGGGAGGGGCGGGTCTGGGTGCCCCTGGAAGACCCAGGCTGCAGCATGGGATGCTGCCCTGTGGCCCAACAGCCTTCCCTCAGCCGCCTGGCATCTCACCTGCTCTGATTCCTTCCTGGTCACCTGTTCTGTCCCCTCTGGGCCACAGGAATGTGGCTCCAGGCCCACGTTCGGTTTTGAGGGGGCTCTGCTGAGCCCCAGCGTGACTCCAGAACCCTTGCTTCACAGCTGAGGCATAAGGATCCTCACGGCGGGGCTGAGCCAGGTGGAGACACAGGGACAGTGCTGAGACACGTCGGAGAAGGCCACGTGACCACAGAGGCAGAGACTGGAGGGATGTGGTCAGGGACAAGGAGCACCAGCAGAACCCGGGGGCTGGGGGAATCAAGGAAGGACCCTCCCCGGAGCTTCCACACCAGGCGCAGCCCTGCCCACTCTTGACGTCACCCCAGGGACACTGACTTCCAGCTTCTGGCCTGCAGAACCACTGTTTGTGCTGCTTGAGTCCACCGAGTCCGGGTCATTTGTGTGGCGGCCATAGTAAGCTAATGTGGCATCTGGTACCACTTAACACAACATATAGATAAGCCAGGGGCCAGATGGGCAGCATGGAGGTCCCCCTCCCCCAGCGGCTGCGCCTGGGTCTCTGTGAGTCCCGGGAGCTGTGGACTGGGCTGGTATCTGGGGGTGGGGAGGCGTGGTGGACAGAGTGGACGTGATATGTGGGTGGGCGAGGAGGGGAGCGAATGCAGCCAGGTGCCAGGTGGAGTCCAGGTGTGGGCTGCGCTGTGCTCTATATGGAGGCTCTGGGGGATCCTTCCAGCTCTGAGGGCCTGCAGGTGCTCCCTGGCCACACCCCTCCAGTCTCCGCCTCTGTGGTCACGTGGCCTTCGCCACTTGTGTCTCAGATCTCTCTCTGCCACTCCCTTTTTTTTTAATGTTTTACTGATTTCAGAGAGAGATGGAAATGTCAGTGAGAAACATCCATCTTGATCATCTGCCTCCTGCACCGCCCCTCCTGGGATCGAGCCTGAAACCTGGGTGCCCTGACCGGGAATCAAACCGGCGACCTTTGGGTGCAACCTCTTGGTGCATGGGTCGGCCCTCAACCACTGAGCTACACCAGCTGAAGCTAGGCTCTGCCTCTCTCTTATAAGGACACTTGCGATTGCAGGGCCCACCTGGATAACCCAGGGCACTCTCACCTCTCGACCCCTAACTTAATTGCACCTGCCAAAGCCCCCTTTCCGAATCAGACCGCATTCGCAGGTTGCAGGCATTAGGGCATGGCCACGTCTTTCCGGGGCCACTTTTCGGTCGACCACACCTACGAAGGGAAAATGGAGCTAGGTTCCTGCTTCTTTATGTCCAGCGAAGACGACCCGGAAGCCTGTCGCTCACCCAGCAGCCCTCACATCTGTCTGATACGTCCTGAGTGCCAGGCGCTGTTCTGAGCGCTGGGGACATGGCAGTAAAGAGCACAGAGCGATCCCCGTCTTCACAGAGCTCACGCGTACATGTGGTTAAAGAGTGACCAATACAAAGGGAAACGAATAGAGCCAGGAGAGGAGTTCGGTGTTACATGTCCACACGGTCGACCTCATGGAGCAGCTGACCTTTGAACAGAGGCCTGAGGGAGTGGGAGTGGGAGCAGGAGCAGTGTGGAGATCTTGGGGAGCACATTCCAGCCGGGACAGAAGATGCACAGGCCCCCAGGCTGAGTGTGCCTGGTGGTTCACACAACAGCAGGAGCCCCGTGGCTGGAGTGAAGCCGATGAAGGGGGTCGGAGGTGGATTCAGGAGGGAGTAGGAGGCTTTGAGGTGGGTCCCAAAGGGCTTCATAGTTCTCACTGTGACTCTGACATTTGCACCTGTGGAGTGGGAGCTGGGGGAGGACGGCCAGACTTGGGATCCCGCCTCCCTGACCAAGGCTGGGTTTCCTCCTCCCTTCTAGTGTTTTCTTCCAGCGGGGACCATCAGAGGCAGCCCAGCCCTTGCTGAGGATCCAGCTTCCGGTGCCAAGCACGGCCACCAGCTGTGGTGTGTGTGCCCTCGTGCAGGCCAGCTGTGCAGGCTGCGCGTGCGCGCGCGCGCACACACACACACACACACACACACACCCCTCACTGGTCCAGGGCTGGGGTGAGCCTGGGCAAGTGCAGTGTGCCTGCTGGAGCTGCAGCTCCATTAAGAATTTATCAGCCCAGAGGGAAGAAGTCTTTAGTTCTGGGTCTCCCATGGTGGGGTCTGCGACAATAACAAAACTTTGCTTCTGGGAATAAAATGGAAATTCAGGCCCTGGAGTATAATGAAAAGCCGGCTCGCAGGCATTTCCCTCTAAGCAGGGCGGAAAGGCCCCCTAATGACGGGAGAGCTGGGGGACAGGTGGGGGCGCCAGGGGACCCCAGCACAAGCACACAAGATGATGGCCGCGTTGGAGGCGCTCCCCCCGCCCCCCAGAGCCCCACCTGCTCAGGGCTGCCTGGCCTAATAAACCCTCTCTCTTTGGAGTCACATTCGAAGCAGTTCCAACAGGGAGCCATACGTCACCAAATCCAGCAAAAATTTGTGCTAAATTGAATCAATCCATCTTGGAAATGGCTCTTGTCAGGTTCTGTCAGAGAGACCGTCTGCAGGGGACGGAGCGATCAGGAGGGGCAATCAGGACGTGGGGGCTGGGGGGCTCGAATCTTAACACCTCAAAGCCTCCTGCAGGCTGCGGTTGGGGGAGGAGGGGCTGGCACTCACCCACGAGTCCTTGTGAAGGAGGCTCACCGCAAGCTGTGTGTGTACGGGGCTTGGGGGGGGGGGCAGACAGGTGGCAGAGGCGGCAGGCTGGCAGTGGGCCCCACCCTGCAGCCCGGCCAGTCTGCATTGTTCTACCTTCGATGGAGCCTTCTCATGCCTCAGTTCAGTGGAATTCCACAATTATTAGGCGCCCACTCAACACCAGGCAAGCTGACGGCAGGGGAGGGCCTGGGCAAAGCCAACCCAATGGAACTCAGTCAGACCTGGGGCTGCAGGATTCGGAGTTTGGGAGCAGCCAGGGACTGGAGCCAAGGTGCCCCCTTGAGTGGGCAGATGGGAAAGGCGGCCCCCTCCAGGAGGGCTGTGGCCATGCCCTGGCTGGGGAGGCCCTTGGCCTCCTCCTTGGTGACATGCGTCTCCCCTTGTTCACCATGATTCTGGGCATCGGGCCTGACCTCTGGAGCTCTGGGCTCCTGAGATGAACAAGATGTGGGTTCGCCTAGCCAGCCCCTGCTTGCTGTTCTGAGCGAGGCCCTGGTGGCCTCAGGAGCTGTTACAGAGCGAGGCTCAGGGCCTCCAGGTCCCACCGGCACGATCTCCCCAGAACCAGAACTCTCCCTATCTCTTCCCAAAGCCTGGCTCTCAGACTGGTCCACGTCCGAGGTCCAACCTGTCAGCCAGCTTCGTTTCCACATGTGCCCACACAAAGCCTAGCTCCCCTCATGCGGGCAGGCCACATTCCCCATCTCATGAAAAGCCCTGCTGGGTCCAGCCTTCCAGCCTTCATCCGTATTGTTCCCCTCCCCACGGCAACCCCACTCTCTCTATTGAGGTCATCCCAATCCCCCCTTCCTCCAGGTCCTGGCTCAAGTCTGTGTCCCTTGCTGTGGCCATCTCCCCCCAACTCCAGTCCCTACCCTCAGGTCTAATGCATCCCAACCCACCAGCACGCAGCGGGTGCCTGTTACCGAGGGTCGTCAGCTCTCTGAGATCACAGACCCAACATGCACATGATAGTCCCCAGGGGATGCCACACAGGCAGGCACGCGGGTGCTTAAGAACCGTTCTTCTGAATGTCCAGTTCAAGGGTGCCAGGATGCGAGTAAGGGACAAAAAACACGATTGAATTCCTGCAAATTTCACTCTGTGGGTAAAAGTAAACCAAGAAGTCAACTTTCCTCAGCACATCAACTTTACAGGGCGACCTCTTTGCTCTGGGCCTGTGTTTCTGGGTAACTGTTGCCCTGTGTCTGTGAAGCAACTGCCGGAAGACTCAGCAATCAAGCCCACCCCAGGCACGCCCAGCCGGACCACGTCCCCTCTGGCAGACAGCCCACCTGCAAAGCCCCCAGTGCCTTGTCCCCCGTCCTGAGCTGTCTCTGCTTCTCCCACCTTGCCCCAGCTCGTGCTGAAATCACTGCTCAGAGCGGTAATTAGGCAGAAGCCACCAGAATATGTCACTTTGGAACATCACTAGTTTTAAAAAATTACCTCATGGGATTAGAAGCTGGGGCAGTGACTATACTAGGGAGACAGTGGCCAACCAGGGACCCAAGAGACTTCTGGGTGCTGACCAGGTTCTATTTCTTATCTTGGAGCTGGTACACAGTGAGCTCAGCTTGTAAACACACGAGGGGTACACTTCTATATACTTTCTGATGACTATCATACTTCAAAAGCAATTGAAAAAAATGGCACCTTTTATGAGCGGAATTGTCCTCCCTTAAATCCATACATTGAAGTCCAACCCCCCAGGACCTCAGAATGTGACTGGATCTGGAGGCAGGGCCTTTGAAGAGGTGATTCAGTTAAAGGAAGTAATCAGAGTGGGTCCTCATTCAAGGAGAGGCCTCAGGGGAAACCAACCCTGCTGACACCTTGATTTCAGACTTCCTGTGTCCAGGACGGTGAGAAAGTCAGTCTCTGCTGCTTAAGCCTCCTAATGCACAGCCCTGCCAAGTGTGCAGCAGCTATTTGCTGAGCAGTAGCAGCCCTGTGGTTTCCACTGGGAAGCCCAGCCACACCCAGCTGCCCCCATACCCTCAGCCTAGCAGCCTCAGAAGTGTGTGTGTGGGGGGTGGGGAGGGAGTGGGGGGTGCAGGGAGAGATGGCCAGGGTTTGGCTTCTTGAGTTGTTTTCCCTCTGAGTCACCACAACCCCCAAACTCAATTTCCAAACCGGATACCAACTAAGAGGAATGCGGAGGCCAGAGAGCTACAGAGGGATTTATTAGCAGGCAGAGGAAGACAAAAGCAATCTCGCCTGACACAAATATAGATGAATACGTGTATAGGAAACCCACAGACTGGCAAATTAAAACGTGGTTCAGGTTGGTGAGTGTCGAGGACGCCAGCTGATGGATCTTCCCAGCCAGACAGCCAGGCCAACCAAATATGTCACCATGACACACGCTCTGGCAAAACTGTACCCCCTAGGAAAGGAAGAAGAGCCCCCCAGCCGAGCAGGGCTGTGGATTCCAAGTTTGGAGGACAGTGTCTTGTAGATCTGGTCTGTGACTGGAGGAAAGGGGGTGCTGGGGAGGGCGGGAGGCTGGACGGTGAGGATGCGGGGCTTCTGCTGCTCCCTCTCACTGAGCTGTTGGGCTCAGGACAGCAGAGCCATCCCTGCACGGGGCAGGAGCTCTTGTAGCTCGTGAATGAATGAATGAATGAATGAATGAATGACATGATGCCGAAGAGCTCAGCACAGGGCCAGGCCCACGGCCAGTAAAAGTTCACTGCCACCACCAGTATTCCTGCGCCACCACACCGCCCAGGTTCAAAACCGCACTGACATCAACGATTTCCACGTAAAAGGAAACACCCAGCCCCTGAGAATGGTGCCCCAGGCTCTTCCCACCGGGGCCAACCTCCTGTTCCATCCTCATATCACACCAGCCACTCCAGGAGAGCTGCCCACCGGACCCTGCCCTTCCCACTCCTTCCTTTGCTGGTCTCATCCCTTTTCCTGGAATGACCCTCCCTCCTTCCTCTGGGGGGGCCCACCGTAGCACAGTCCTCCCTCCACGTCCACACAGAGGGGCTGCTTCCTCCCCCGCGTCCCGCGGAACTGTGCCATCCCATAAAGCTGCCAGACGTGGTTATTTACATTAAAATACTCAAACGAAATAAAGTGAAAAATTCAGTTCCTGGGTCCCACTGGCCACATGTCAATGCTCAGGAGCCACAGGTGTCTGGTGGTGACCGCATCGGACTGTGCAAACAGAACACCTCCCCTCCCTGCAGCAGCTTCTGCTGGACGGTGCTGCCACAAGCGAGGCTAATGTGCCTGCGGGAGAAGCCCATCCCTTGCACCACCCTGCTCTCTCCCGCCCCAGCCCCTGGCACCAGCCTTCCCTCTGGACGCCTCACACATCACAAGGCTCTCTGCGCGCAGTGGCAGGCCTGGAGTCCAGCAGTGAGTGGGCCCAGGGGGCCTGCCATCCACAGACACGAGGATGGAGGGGTACAGAGCAAACATTAAAAATCATGATCCCAAGGAGAGTTGTGTGTGTGTGCATGTGCGTATGTGTATAAGCAGGTGCAGACAGGTGTGTATATGTACAAGTGCGTGTGCAGGTGGGGCATTTGTGTGTGCATGTGGGGGACACCGGTGTGTGCACATGTGTGTGTATTGGTGGGTGGATGGTTGGGTACAGAAAGAATTCTCCATCCTGCGAGTTAATATGTGTACATTCTGTTCAGAGCATCGTCTTCCTAAATGCTTCATTTATGTTAGAAACAACCTCAGGATGAGGCTCAACGGAGAGGAAGAGCCAGGCTGAGGCTCCCTGGCCCAGGCCCCACCCGACCTACCTCGGCACCCCTGTTCTGGGACATTAAAATCCCCGACTCTTTAAGTCAGTTGAGTCAAGGCTCTCTGTTACCTGCAGCCTCAGGCACTGGGCAGATGGATTTACTCTAAATTTGTCTAAGTGGCCACGCTCACTAGTTAATGCACATCCTGAGCCCAGACCCCCACGACCCCACCCACTGACTACCTTCTCCCGATGCACATTTGCACGGCAGTCACGTCACAGTAAGTGGGACGCGTGCGTCTGTGCAACATCCGTGACCGCTCTGGTCAGGCTGGTCTGCGCCCTGCACGCTGGGAAACCAGGCTTCCAAACCTCGCTTCCTAACGGTACGAGGAAAGGGGACCCAAGGGCATCCGACGGCTTGGACGCGCTCAGCCCAACAGGGTCTACGTACCGTCATGTGCTGTTCTACCACCCAGCCTTCTGCAGCCCAGGCCTGGAGAGTGGCCACCCCGGGAGGCTCCAGGTTCCTTCCCACTGAGATGCCCTCTGGTGAGCTGGGCGCCTGCTCTGCCCACCATCCCTTCCGCCCTGCCACCGGGATCAGTGTTCCGTGGGGTCTGGAAAAGACGTGCGGGCAGTGTGGTGGGAGAGAAGGGCTGCTATGAAGGAAGGAGGCAGGGCTTTCTGCAGGGTCAGCAGCCCAGGTTCCCTCCGAGACCACAGCCACGCCTGACCCTGCCTCCTAATGAAGGGACGGAGAAGGTGACCATCCATCTTTCGCGCTGCTGGTCCTAATAAGCGTCAGCGAATTCCCCAAACTGCCTGTTCCCCCCCCACCCCCACCCCCCCGCGTGATATGTTATTTACCTGCAGCTAATAGGTTCATGGGTAATGATAGTCTTGTATCAAATGACGGCCGTTTGGCTCCTGACAGTTTTAAAGACCAGTCTCGAGGACACTACAGTTTCTAATTACAGGGTCTGTCACCTGTGAGGTTCAGTTCAACGCCACTCCTTCTCCCGAGGGTGACACTTCTGTCCAGACAGGAAATTTAAGCTCGGCTGCGACAGTTAAGGTTAAAAATACTGCGCAGTACGAGGCAAGGGATCATAATTTGGGTCGCTGCCTTGTTTAATTAATTGGACTGCGGCGATCTGCACTCTGCGGGCCACAATTACAGGCAGGGCGAGAGGCCCGCTCCCCCTTGCCGTGTCTTACAGCTGTAATTTCACGGGGGCTCTGACCTGGCTCGGAGCAGGGACCCAGAGTTCCTTGGAGGAGCGTGGTACTCCACTAGACAGCGCCCGCGATGGGGGAGCAGGGGAACTGGGCAGGCCAGTGGGGGGGGGGGGGCTGCAGGCCCGCACTTGCGCTTCCTAGCTGGGCGCTGCCTCCCCCAGGGTCACCCTGGCAGACGATGTGGTGACAAAAACAAGTGATCCTTGGATGTCAGAGAAAGGCACAGGGTGGAGAGAATCGCGGACCCAGACATTTCCAGCCCCTCAACCAGTGGCTTCTATGTCTCGCTGTCTGCACACAGACCAGCCTAGCTCAGAGCACGAGGCCTCTGTACGTTCCTGCTGTCCCCGCCACCGTCCCCACAGGCCGCATGGCTTCCTTCCCCTTTGTTCAGGGGCCAGCTTTGTTTGTTGCCTCCTTGGAGGGGACTTTCCCTGACCTCTCTACCCTGTCACCCAAGCCATCCCTGTATCCTCCCTTTTTCACTTCATCACCATCTGACTTGCATCTTCCATGAGGACTCAGGCCTGGCCTGGTTTTTTTTCCTTGTTCTTTAAATTTTTTTCTATGTAATTTTTT